>OMPJ01021419.1:17893-46052 GCA_900312935.1 Carapus acus
GGGCTGCGGGCAGTTCTGGGGGGCTCCTGGGGGGGCTTGTTGCAGGCTGAGGCCCAGACTAGAAGGTCTTCCTGTGAATGGCACGTGCTCTGTCTTCTTCATATTCCCTCTTTGACACCCACATCTTCTTGAAGGTGTCCAACGAGGCCAGGATGGAGCCCCTAGAGACGAGAGAGAGGAAAGGCGTCAGTGTGGTGGAATTGAGACACTGCAGAGGAAGGACAGGAGGACGTCTTACCCAATCCATGTGGAGTACAACCTCTCTTGCGGGGCGGAGATCTAGAAGTGGAACCAATAAACAAGCAAGGGTCACACACACCTACAGGCCGGAACGCTCGACCGCTTCGAGTCTCGTCGACGTGAACCACCAACCTTGATCTTTACGTCTTTGGGCGCAAGCTTCTTCACCTCGGTTAGTAGTCGCTCGCCAAAGTCTGAGAAAAGGTTGGAGAAAGGTTTATGCCTCAAGGTGTGAACGTCCAAAAGTCTTGCATTCGTCACCGACTCGATCTTCATCACTCACTTTTCATCAGCGTCGAGCCACCGCACAGCACGATGGTGGAGTACAGCGTGCGCCGCAGGTCCATGTCAGACTTCTGAATGGCGTAGGCCAGGACCTCGTGGATGCCGGAGCTCTCGTCTCCAATCAGGTCTGGCCTGAAGAGGAGCTCGGGGGCTCGGAATCTCGCCGGACCGATCTGGAAAATGTCACGAGTCGCGGTCAGGACAGGGGGAGACATTCTCAGGGGGGTTCAGACGGTCGGGCAAACAGCTGGACGTACATTCAATGTGCTGCCGTCTGGTAGTACATACTGGGCCTTCTCCGTTTCTAAGGTCTCGTCCTTCTGGGGGTTGAGGGACAGGTAGCAGTGCCTCTGGACACGGAGACAGACAAGGTTTGGATTAGATTGATCAAGATCCCGTCTGACTGATCCATGTCGCCGACGCAGCTTCTCACCTCTTTGACGGTGCGGACCACCTCAAACTCGGCCGAGGTGTTGAAGTTGTAGCCTTCCTTGCGGAGCAGCAGGCGGAGGTAGCGCGAGATGTCTCGACCGGCGATGTCCACGCGCATGATGGAGTGTGGGATGGCGAAGCCTTCGTAGATGGGCACCACGTGGGTCACGCCATCGCCAGCGTCCAGCACCACACCCGTGGTGCGGCCTGTGGCGTACCTGCAAGGAAGCGGAGGATGATGAGGAGACTAAAATAGGACACGAAATGGTCTCAATTCTAAAACAGTCCACAGGTTTCAGGTTGGATTGTTGCTATTGGCCAAGTAACGACCGTAAAATTCTGACTATACACCACAACTTTTTTCTCTTGCTGTGAACCCTGGAGTTTACACAAGCTGTACAGCTTTCTTGTAATTTCTACCAGTTGACAGCCACAGGGGGGCAGTCTAGTGTCGTGTTGATGTTGTGTGCCATACTGCCGATTCTCAGGCATTTTGAAAAAAAGCATGTCTTAACCCTTGGTTGCACAACCTACCAATACCTCCACTCTTCCACGGGTGGGGTCATTTTTGACCCCAATTGAAATTCTCAAAATATTGAGAATTTTTGCAAAACGGATGAAATCATATATTAAGAGAAATAACACCTCATATCACAAACAGGTTAAATGAGGACTACCTGGAATATGAACGTATTACAATTTTTCTTGACAACTCCTGGCGTCATTTTTGACCAATCCTGTGCATCTAAGGGCACAAGTTAAGACTATTTTTGAAAAAATCTTCCTTGTACTATATTTCAGTGTAAATATCTGATATGTGAAAAGCTGCTGCTTATATTCAGGTGCCGCTTATATACTGTATGTAGAAAATTTGTTTTCTTGGTTCTTCCTGGTACCCGTCTGCGCCAGATTGGCGGCCCAAAGACTTGATGTAACTTGGTCTCGACCCTACTTTGAATAGTACTGGCAGCAGAATATGAAGTACGCAGGTGTAGATCGTATAGTGGTTTGGGTCAGAATTGCTTACAAGCTGAGGACGGCTTGCATGGAGATGAAGAGCGCGGGAACGTTGAAGGTCTCAAAGAAAACCTCAGCCGCCTTCTCTCTGTTCTTGGTTGGGTTGAGGGGCGCTTCAGTCAGCAGCACGGGGTGCTGGGAGAGGAAGGGTGGAAACACACGGTGAAGGAAACAGACACAGGCTGGGTACCACCAGCATCTTGCCGGAAAACGTCGAGGAGGCACTCACCTCCTCAGAAAAGGTGTGCATCTGCTCCTTGGAGTAGACGTACTGCCAGATCCTCTCCATGTCGTTCCAGTCGGTCACGATGCCATGCTCCATGGGGTACCGCACCGACAGCAGACCCCGGTGCTCCTGTGGAAACAAGAGAGGAGAAACGCGAGAGCCAGCAAAGTCAGTACAGATGAGGGGACCTTGTCAGAGATGGAAAGAGGAGAACCAGAGACATGGCAAAACATAAAGCTCCATTTTCCATCTATTTCACACAGTACTTCATCAACAATCAAGTCGTTAATTTCAATTGTATAGCGCCAAATCACAACAGAAGTAATCTCAAGTTGCTTTCCGATGTGGAGCAGGTAGTGCTCCTCAACATGTAAAGTTTGATCTACAGTTTATGATTATGGACCAAGAACCTGACCGATTGGTTTAACATTAATGGGATTTATACTACATATTGGATTGTTTTATGTGTGTAAGTGTATGTGTGTGTGTGTATACCTCAGCTTTAGGTCCGATGAACAAGTCTCCCTCAAGGGCGCCAGCCATCACACGGACATGTTTGGGGCGGCCCACACTGCATTACAGCGAGAGTCAAGTTAGGCGCAAAGTTCGGGCACAAATGGCCATACAACACAACAACGAGCAAATCAACACATTTTTCCTCCATATCGTAACAGCTCCACAAATTCATCAAAAGGGACAAAAAACAGGCAGTACTGCACCAACATTGTGTATTCATATACTATTAATAGCGTTTCTTAGGGAAGACCTGTCTGACCACAGTCACACTGCTACATACAACCACCATTTATTCAGACAGACATTCCCAGAGGGCCTAGTTCACCCTCTGATCATTATGATCATCCGCTGCTTTCTGGTATAATCAGAGGAGTAATAGCGAAGCAGCGCTATCAACTTGGAAAATCTTTGGCAAATTTATGCAGGAAAACACCTGCATAGTGTGTCTCATGTCGCAGTTTGTGATCCGAGACTGCAGGAGAAAGTCAGAGGGACAGAACACAAATGTCTGAGCATGTGGGGTTACTTACTAATTGGGAAAGCAGTATTTAGGGATCTGGTCACCAGCAAAACCAGCTTTGATGACCCCCGAGCCCTGCAAAATATGATCATATTGAGGGAAATATATAAGTTATCTTTGAAATGATGAGATTGAGAGTGTGAGTGAGAGAGAGAGAGAGTGTGTGTCTGTGTGTGAGAGAGCAACACAGGTCATAAGACTCAGCCGGAGGCCAACAGCAGTCAGCAGCCTCAAAGTCAGGCATTCAGACACAATCCTCGCAAATGGAGGCTGAAAGATGCTTTGGAAGTATTGAGGTTCAGTTTAGGCTTCTGTTAATTCCCTGCTCTTTCAGGTGTGTCATTTTCGTTCAGGAGATTCAGGAGTAATGCTACAACTCAGAATACACAACAAATCGTGCCACACTAACAGTGAACATTATCAGTTAATATTCAAATTGCCATCACATGCTTTCAGGAAGCGTTTTTGAGTACCAAAATACAAATGAATGCTCGTCAGGATGATACCGATCGAATGTGAGTCAACACATTGAGCGCACAAACATGTTTTAATACGATTATAGCAGGTGGGTGCTTACAATCAAAATCAACTTTAGCAAATATATCAACAAAGGCTTATCTGGCTATAATCGATTCTGACAGATCGGCCACCCTCACCGCGATATTACGGAGACACTGACACCGGTATGCTAACATCGGGTGGCCACCTACCAAACGTCAGTACGACACATGAAAAAAAATTACACATCTCTTTACATCTCTTTGTTCACTTCGGAACACCCTGATCATGCGACATGTTTGGAATGGGAGCAGAAACTGAGCAGAAAACCGCCGGAATCCACGATTCTGACTAACCGGTCAGCCAGCCGCCATAGCTGCAGCTAATATTAGGGTTAATTTAATGTAAATGGATCAGTATTGCGCCTGGAGCGATGCTAATATCAGCGTGGGTCATCTATTGATGCTTTGCGTAAAATCGACAACATTAACATAATTTCGCCGTGCAGCTCTAGTGTGTGTATTGTTGGTCATAATACAATAGCGGAGCTAACGGCTAGCCAGCGGCCTCGGGTGGGGTGTGGATGAATGACATCACCATACTTACATTATCTATCACAACCGGCTGGTTAGCTAATATGTCATAGGACTCCATAGCGGGTTTGATATCGATGATCGGAATCTGTTAGTCGGTGCGTGTATTCCTGCGCGCTTGGCGTTGTAACCATGAAAAAGAGACCGAACGCCGCGTCACTGTGCACTTCGCCGTCTCGACGCCGCCGCTCCTCCGTCCCGTGGGCCGGACCTACCCGCTACCACAACATCCTTATCGGGCAGTGTCAGGCCGGATTGACTGGCCGTACAGCCAATCAGAGCAAGTAAAACTTGACCAGCATTTTGATGGACAGTATTAGTAGCCAATCACAGGGTAGAATGACGGAGCCATGCGCTGCTGTGCTACTGTCATCCCGCGGCATATGAGCATGGTCAAGCGGTTTGATTCTACATTAGAAGTGGCGCTATAGATCTCAACGGCAGATGCCTGAGCTACATGTGACAAGCGATGTGCGAAGAAAATGGTGTTGTTTAAGATGTACTTGACAGAATGTATAGACTGTATTCTATGGAATTCTATCTATCTATCTATCTATCTATCTATCTATCTATCTATCTATCTATCTATCTATCTATGATTACTCAAAACATTCTGTATGTTTTTGGCTATTCCCTCCTGACCAATGAGTTCTCCCGCAAACCTTTCCCCGTTGACCAATCAGAAAACACCTGATCCAAAGGGGGCGGATCCAGCCAAAACTGCTATACCGTCAACAGCCAAGGGCTGAAAGTTGCGAGAGAACGTGTGTAGTAATGGAATAAACTGTATGTTTTGACGACTTTTCTTCATACAGGTGAGGGATGTCACGGTATTGTTTATGTGATATATACAATTGACTCAGTTGTTGCTCTAGTTTGTCGTCTTTGCGCTGTCCGTCCGAAGTTGATAGCTAGCTGGATAAATGTTAGATACTGAATGTTAACTGCCAGGTGGTTTGGACATGCCGTTTCTGACAGCGTCAAATCTGTCATACGACATAAGAGTGAAGCGATTATTTTAGTTAATCAGCTGTAAAATTGTGACAAGAAGCACAATGTTACGTTCGTTCTCAATGCGCTCTCTGTTAATCCCAAGATTTGTCACGCAAGTAGGACAACAAGCAGTTTCACTTTGAGTTGTTAGACGTGTGACTCGCGGTCACAAAGTATAAAGCGGTCAAATTAAATGTTTATAGTATTATCTGCTTTTCTTTTCTCCCTTGTCTCGGTATTTGGGTTTTATTTGCTTGTCAATACTGAGGGGAGTGTCTTTTATAAGAGCAACTTGACCTACATTCGTAGTGTCAATCAGATACAGCAAACTATGTCAACTGACTAACAGTAAGAATGTAAGAATTTGCCATTAATTTTGTTTTACCAATATAACTTAAACAGGCCAATTTCACCACAAATCAACAGCTTTGGCATTTAGATTTTATATGCAGTATATGGGTATGTACATGATCGCAAGTTCTTCCGTGTGTGCGCACGTGTGTGTGTTTGCTCATGTCTCAGATTTTTCCCATGAATGCGCCCGAGGAAGCAGAGCCTTCCATCTGTCATGGCCTCTATACAGGAGCAGTCTGAGAAGTAAGATGAGGATTTAATGTCACAAATTGCACATACACGACAAACCTGACAGACGTCATATCTTGATTGATGAGCTGGTTTTATGGTCGCTGTCTTTTCTTCAACGTGTGTGTTCCTCGCTTAGACACTGCTGGGTGTGTTTTGCCACCGAGAAAGAGGACCAGGATGCTGAGTGGGTGAGTCCGTGCAGGTGCAAGGGCTGCACCAAATGGATCCACCAGGCCTGTCTGCAGCGATGGCTGGACGAGAAGCAAAAGGGAAATGGAAGCGGAGCAGTCAGCTGCCCACAGTGTGGAACTGAATACCACATCATCTTCCCCACGATGGGCAAGTGAAAACTATTCCAACTAAAATCTTAAACGCCTTTGTCCAGCCACAGTGGGTTGATGACTGTGGGCAAAATACAAGATGAATGCAGAATCCATTCTTTGTTGTCCTTTCTTTATGGGATGCAGTCATAGTTGGGAATTGGGTAACATTTGTGATGTGTTAAAATGATAGATAGATAGGTAGATAGGCAGGCAGGCGGGCAGGCAGAATAGAATATTATTAAAATGCTAGCGTTAATGTTGACACACTGTATATATTGGGCCTCAGTCAAGCGGAGAAACGCAACAACTCATATGTTGACTGCACAAATTGTTGTTTTCCCCTCAGGTCCACTGGTTTATTTACTCCAGCAGGTTGACCGCATGCAGTCTCAGGTGAGCCCGTTCGCTGCTGTCGGCGTGGTTGCCGGGACGATGTACTGGTCAGCTGTCACGTACGGAGCCATGACAGTCACACAGGTAAGCAGGGCATACGCGTTGCTGAAAGAGACTAAGATGTCATAGTGGACAGGTTGCTGATGTCCCCCTTTGGCTCCGCAGGTCCTCGGTAAGAGGGGGCTGGATGTCATGCAGCGAGCCGACCCCGTCTTCCTACTGATGGGCCTGCCCACCATTCCCGTGGTGTTGGTCCTGGGCAAGATGATCCGCTGGGAAGACTATATTGTGAGACTGTGGCTGAAATACTCCTACAGACGACGGCTACCACGAGGTACACACATGTACACATACGTACGCAAACATGCACTTGGTGAGCCTCATTTTCAGCAGGTTGAGCTCCATCCCGAACCATTCAACCTCTCTTAGATGATAGTCGTTATCTGCCACGTCTGCCAGCGGAAGGTCCCAATGCAGGAGATCATCTGTCCGTTTCCAGAACTCTGTGTGGAGCTCTCATCCTCCCCACCATCGCCAATCTGATGGGGAGGCTTCTGTTCAGACACGTGTCCTCAAACCTGCAGCAAATCGTGCTGGTAAATGCACCTTGTCTCTTTCATGGCCACCTGCATGAAAAACCAAATTCCATTTGAATGACCTGCCGCTCTCTTGTGTCCTGGCAGGGAGGCATCACGTTTGTGTTGATCAAAGGAGTGTTCAAAGTGTACTTAAAGCAGCAGCAGTACATCATTCAGGCCAACCGCCGCATCCTCAACTACCCAGAGAGGGACATGCGGCGCGAGGTGGGAGAGGAGGACACAGAGGACAGCGGGAATGAATAATCCATCTGACTCCATGTGAGGACAAAGGCTAGGCAGGGATGAGAGGATGGAGACAAGGCAAAGTGTACAGGCAGACAGGGAACTGGAGTGTTTTGAGAAGGAACAAGATTGGCGTGAAATGAGCTGCCCCTGCCCAGACTGCCACTCCTGGAGTATAACAGGGACTCCACAATGGCATTTAGCTGCCAATGTAACATATAGGTCAGACACAGCACAGTAATGGAAGATTAATACCCTGAAGATTTGTCTGTGATGCCGTCGGAGGAGGGAGTGTTAACAGATGTTTAACATAAAGGGAGTTAGTTGGTTCACATGGCCTTAATTTTCTTGTTATGTTTATAAAATGCATATCGGATGCCAGGTTGTGATATAAGAGGATAATGAGATCCTTTTTGGTAAACTATAGGGTTATTTCCTTGATTCTTTTGACTAACTCCTCTGGGGTTAAGGCGTATGGAAACTGTGTCTGACAAAGGGAAAGATCCCTCAGTTCCTAAGTTGACCGCACTTAAAGAGGATTGAGTGTTTTGTAAACCTAATGCACTTCTTCATGTGGCTGGATGCTACGTGATGATGCTGAGCAGCTTAAACTCTTGGTTTGCACATTAACTGTAATGGCAGGGACACATTTTCAATAAATGAATGATTGATTCATGATTGCATATGTTATCTGATTCGAGCTCAAGCACAAAATACTTATGTTAGCCACTGAGTTATTTTTTTTATGATTCTTTCATCAGTGCTTAACTTTCAGGGAAATTCTTGCCTCTTACAAAGATGTCCCACACTGAATGTGGTTAAATAAACCACACCCTGTTTAAATTTGTATTTTGAAACCTTGCCACAAGTTTGGTTTATGACTTACATAACTTCTTTAACTAAACCATGGGTGAATGTCTTGCGCTGTGACAGGATGAATGGAATTAAATTAAAGTTTTTCTTAAAACATGTTATCCTCTCCCCACTGCTGCATTTTTTTGAATAATGTGAAGGAACATTTTTTTACAGAGACGTCCGTTCTTAGAAAATCACTGTAAATCAGGTGCATTTGACTGATGTTACAGCCCTGGCTCTGGTGTGCCCCACCCAACCACCCAGTGATTGGCTGTGGTTTTTACCAAAGCTGCTGATTGGCTACAATTTCGATGACGTAGCATATTTTGGTGCCTACAGGAAAAAGGAGTCGATAGATGAACTTTATCTATTATCCTTCCACAAAAATGGTCATTTAGAGTAAAAACCTCGGGCATTTTATAGCAGTTAGTTTATGTATTACATCTACAATGAGAAGAGTAACGTTGTTTGTGAGCGGCACGTCCTCAAACGGAAAGGTACTCAACCAACGGCAAACGGGAGAAGAAGTGGGCGTAGATGCGGCGTTCCACCATTCATCCGGTGGCTAATTTAGCTGCTAACTGGGCTAAACTTCCCTACCGAGGTCGGTCACATTGACTCTATGTATTCCTCTACTGTATTACTATGTTTTTATCATTCAGGTAGTTGCTGTGTATGGCTCCCTGGATGATTTGCTATCGGTTGCCAGCTCGAAGTTGGGTATCAGAGCCTCTAATGTTTTCAACGTGAGCGGCGGCCTCATAGACGACATCGCGTTAATTAGGTGAGAAATGAGTCCTATATAAATATTGCACGTGGTAAATAATGATATCTTCAGTACCATTCCAAAACTTCACACCGATTACGGCGTTGCGTTCTTGTTAAATGATTTATGACATATAGTGGATTCATTGGACGCGTTAATTCAACCGTATATTTTTCAGTTTTTGTGTGTCCGATTGCCATTGAAGTTTTCATGCACACGTAAACACATGCATGCCCATTTTAAATCTGTAAATATTTCTGTGTTTCCATGTAGAGACGATGATGTCTTATACATTTCTGATGGGGATTCATTTGAAGGTATGCCTTTGCAACCTTGCAATCTTTTTGAACATGACCGCTGGTACAAAGTTTAATGTTGCAGGATGCATATCAGAACAGTGAGCAAAACATGATAGTGCAGAATCTCTATTTTTTTTGTTCAGAACCCCAGGAAGACCCCCAAAGCCCCCACGTCTCTCAGGCTCACACTGACTGGCTCACTCTCAACGTTGGTGGACGCTGCTTCACCACCACAAGGTGCAATTTTCAAACTCGCCCCTATTCGAATAAGACGTATATCTGGACAGAATTCTATCGTCATGTTACGCTTGATCGTTGTTGTAATGTGTATGTAATCAAACATTCTGTCCTCACACCTTCCTTTGATTCTGAATTCTCACTGTGTGTGTTTATCTGCATCTTCTAAGGAGTACTCTTGTCAGCAAAGAGCCTGAGAGCATGCTGGCCCACATGTTCAGAGAAAAAGGTGCAGTCAGTAATCCAGCCCTCCATTCCTGCTCTTGTCCTCTCCATACCCGCCTTTGTACATGGAATAAAGTTTGTGTCTTTGCGATTTCTAGATGTTTGGGGGAATAAACGTGATGCCCAGGGAGCGTATCTGATAGACCGCAGCCCAGACTACTTTGAGCCCATTTTGAATTATCTGAGACATGGACAACTTATCATCAACGAAGGAATCAACCCTCTGGGTGTGCAAGTCGAGGGGATGGAACTTCTGAATTGTTGTCCTGGTGGTTTGTAGTTCTTAATGTGTGTTTTTTTTTTTTTGTTTTTTTGCAGGTGTGCTGGAGGAGGCTCGTTTCTTTGGTATTGAACAGCTGGCAGAACAGCTGGAGACTCTGATAAAGGTGTGCATGTCTGTGTGTGTGTGTGATGACAGTGTGTACGCCATCACCCTCCACAAGTCACGTTTCCCTGCAGGCGTCCCAACCCCCCGATGACCACTCACCTTTGACCCGGAAGGAGTTTATTCGATTCCTGCTCGCAACGACAACAAAAGCAGAGCTGCGCTGTCAGGTATCCCTGAAAACGGCCCCTGAAATGTGACGCCATGTTTGTGCGCGTCCATCAGAGTCTCCCAAGACGTCAAATATGTCATTCTGATCTGTCAGGGCCTGAACTTTATGGGGGCCGATTTGTCCCGCCTGGACCTACGCTATATCAACTTCAAAATGGCCAACCTGAGAGGGGCCAACCTGACCCATGCCAACCTCAGCGGGGCCAATCTAGAGAGGGCTGACCTGTCCATGGCCTGCTTGGATGTGAGTCTGTTTGTGCGGTTCCTATCATAGTCCAGTTGTCCAAGGTTGGACATCCTGTTGGTGACTGTTATTTTTGTGTTGGCCAAAAGAATTTTGTGTTGGTGTATTTTTATATTAGTTTTTTCTTTTTGTTTGTTTTTGTGTGTGTGTGCGTTGGCCAAAAATGTTGATTCATCGCTGGTGTGTGTGTGTGTGTGTGTGTGTGACAGGCAGCCAACCTGCAGGGTGTGAAGATGCTGTGCACCAACGCAGAAGGTGCGTCTCTGAGGAGCTGTAACTTTGAGGACCCAGCTGGAATCAAAGCCAACTTAGAGGGTGAGGCCATGTTTTTCTGCCATCGCGGCCCAACCAAAGCTCAGACAAGATTGGTGGAGCCAAAACATCTGCCCGTCTCCCCAGGAGCCAACCTGAAGGGGGTGGACATGGAGGGGAGCCAGATGACGGGGATCAACCTGAGGGTTGCCACGCTGAAAAACGCCAAACTGAAGAACTGCAACCTGCGGGGGGCTACGCTGGCAGGGACCGACCTGGAGGTGAAGCTGAGCTCCGCCTTCATTCGCCGCTCGCCTGGTTCAACTGTTGCTAACCCGATTCAATGCGATTTTCCAGAACTGTGACCTGTCGGGATGCGACCTGCAGGAGGCCAACCTGAGGGGCTCCAATGTGAAGGGGGCCATCTTTGAGGAGATGCTGACGCCCCTGCACATGTCTCAGAGTGTGCGCTGATACGCCAGTTTGGATCAGGGGGTCAGTCTGCAGGATCCGAACCGAGGTCAGACTGTTTCCCAAAGGTCGTCGCCGTCAGCATCATCTAAACAAAGTCCTCAGTGAGCAGTCCACGCCGGCAGGTCAGCCATGTTGTCTGTGTGTATGTGATGTTTGTGTCATTCAGATGTTTACAAAGCCAAAAAACCTGGGACGGAGTTGCCGCTTGGACTGAACTGTTTCCACCTGTGTCGCCTGAAATATGATCAGCAATATGTCGAGTTGCTGTAGTCATAGATTTTTTGCATGACCCGAATGGCTGAGAGTCGCCACCTAAAAAAAAAAAAACAGGTGGATAGGATGGAGGTATTACTCCATATTTCAGAGTGTGCAGACTAAAAGACAATACATCCCAGTCACCCTCTGCGTATGAGTGTACCCACACACGTCTTGTCTGAATATTTCATCTATAATACAGAAAAGACCAAAAATGTTTGTAAATCTGTGTCCTTGTTTGTACAATATTGCAACACAGTTGTTTTTTTGTTGTTTTTTTATGTGACTTACAACATAAAATGTAAAGTTTGCATCATACTCACAAAACAATGATTTCAGAAGAAAAGGTTTACCGCATTTCAATATCCATTGAAATGTGTTAATGTTTTGATCACATATTATAAATTAGGGATGTCCGATATTGTTTTTTTTGCCGATATCCGATATGCCAATATTGTCCCACTCTCAATTTACCGATACCGATATCAGCCGACACCAATATGTGCGCCGGTAAACGCTTCAAGAGCGCATAGGCACTATTTCGGTGTAACGCAAGCATTATTTCATTTTTATTGTTTTTTATTTTATCGGTTTTAAAGCCAAAAAATCTGATACCGATATTACATTTTTATGCTAATATCGGGCCGATAATTTCGGTTGGCCGATATTATCGGACATCTCTATTATAAATGTGTTCATATTGATTAAATAGTTGTGAGTGAACGTGAAGGGATGCTGAACTTTGCGTCTCCTGTTGAAATGCAGTCACCAAAATAAAATGTTGGTCAGGATACATCTCGTACTGACAGCTTTTTACTCGCCCAGGGTTTATTTTTAAGGAATGCATTTTTTTTTTAATGAAAAACATAGCCTCAATGCCTTAGCAGCCTACATGTCCAGCAGGGGGCAGTGTTGCCCTTGAGAAGATGTTGCACGCCTCTTCATCACAGGAAGGCGCAACTGGTATCGAGAGGAAAAACAGAAGTAGTAATTCAGATGTCAGTGTGACAAAGAGCATAAATTCTTCCAGGTCTGCACACTTTTAATCATTCAGCTCCTTTGTTGATACCTACATTTCACCACATTTTCCCCCGGTTGGCTCAGAATAACGGGTCACTTTACTCGTCTGGGCTGTCGAATCTCAAATTACAGCCTCCAACCCATCATACCCACAAGTGGTGTTTGTGTTTACGTGATGCCGACCTGAGTCTGTTTGGATGAACCAAAGACGACTGATTTTCCTAAGGAGACCTGTGAAAACATCGTAAGAGACGTGGAGCAAAAACATTTACTCCAGCCTGTCTGGTCCCCATCCACTCATCTGTTTGTCATCCTCTGTTCACTCTCCATCTTTTCATGAAGACTCCATCTTGTCATCGAGTCGTTTATTGTTTCATGGACAATAAACAACAGCCTGCCATCAATAGATAATAGACATAGAGGCCAAGATGGAGATGTGCTCTCTGGTGTGTGTGTGTATGTGTGTGTGTTGCTTCCAACTGCTACCGTGCTGTGATGGCTTGTTTACGGTGGTGGAGATGAGGTCGTGGGTGGAGGGGCTTGATTGGTGGTTTGTGGGATGAAGCGTGTGGAGGGAGTGTGTTTGTAACACACAGCCACATCTCCAAGACGGAACAGTGTGTGCCCTCTTCGCATCTGATACACACATTCACTCCTCTTAAGGCAGCAGGTGATCATCCCATCTCTGCTCTGCTGTTGTGAAGGACCTGGTTGTAAATATTTTTTCATTCTGGATGGCAAATTTTGAGAATTGCAAGGCAAATGAGTGTGATACGATCTGGAATAAGCCAAGGAATACACACACACACTCGCACACAGCTGTGCAGAGTGTGTCATAGAAAATCAGTGGGTGTGTTTGCATTGGGAGCGTGTGTGTGTTGCGGAGGTTCTGCTCTGGCATCTCCTCGGGCAGCTGCTCCCAGCGGCGTGGGCCTCCATGTTTATGCCGCACATGTTGGTGTTTGCTCACCACGGCATTGGGCCCCGGCGAAACGTTGTATTTCCCCAAAGGGCTCGTGTGTATACAGACAGGGAAAGCAGGAAGCGTGCGAGTGAGTGTGTGTTCCTCTAACCTGGATCCGGGCAAACATCTGTGCTCAGGGGCAATATTGACTTTTAAATTTTGACAGATGTGCACAGGGTGCAGACATATCATACAGAAACAGAAAAAAAGCATTATGGTGTTAAATTATCTACCTTTTAATCGGACCAGTTTTGTTGTTCACCCATCTTTGCCAGTCGTTGTTGTCGTTTTTGTTATTTGTTTAGAATGCAGTCAAAATTGTGAATTTCCCAGCAATCTTTTGCAGCCAGAATAAACAGACCATCGGGCCTGGTGTGGCCCACGGGCCGCAGTTTGCCCACCATTGCTCCAAGTGGCTCAAACACCCACACAGTGCCAAGGGTGATATCAGAGTGTCCAAAGTGTCCAAACTCTGCAACAAATCTCACTTTGACAAGTAAAGGCTCCTACAAAATAAATCTCAACCCACATAAATGATAATCAGCCTGTCCGGATCCACTTCCTGTCATGATTTATATCTCAATCTGCACTTTTAAGCCACAAACTATCGATTAGTCGGATTCGCCGTGAATTGCAATGATCGACCGTCTGGGCTGCAGCCCACAAGTCATCCGGTCGCCGTCGACGGCAGCCATCGATCAGCGCGGGATCAATAAGAAGCTGATGAGAGGCGGCGAAAGCGTTCGACTGCAATCGCGAATACTCCCGCGCATGTGTGTGTGTGTCGGTGCAGCAGCTGCTGAGCGACATCGGCTCAGCCGAGACGCAAATAGAAACTGGCGAATGAATTTGAAGGTTTGGGAAGAAGAAAACTCAATAAAAACACATCGAATCTTAATAACAGATGAAACTGGGCTCGGCCTGACCTCTGCCAGTGGGTGTGTGTGGTGTTTTCACAGCTATGGCCTGTGTGTGTGTGTGTGTGTGGGATGTGGGTTCCGAGCTGAATGAGGAAACATTCTCCTTTGGCCAAATAAAGCTGCCCGTGTAAACTCCACATTCCTCAGCTTGCGGTCTGTCAATCTGTCTGTCTGTCTGTCTGAAGCTCTCTTACTTCTCACAGTGAGTGTGTGTGTGTGTGTGTGTGTGTGTGTGTGTGTGTATATGTGTGTGCAGTGCCACTGTTGAATATTTGGTATGACTGTAATCTGCACACCTTCTGACGAATCTTCTCAAGAACCAGGCAAACTCCCTCCAAACTCAATACCTCCTTAAAGGCCGAATCGGCCCCAGTGATGACCTCTCCAGATGAAGGTCACGTGACCTATAGATAGTTCCTGAAGATGGAGCCGTGCCCGCTGTGGTGCGTCGGCCAATTGGATCAATCAGTGCAAAAAAGTCAGAGATTCAGATTGTTTCATTTTGTCAAAATGTCCATTTAAATGTTTTTGGGTTCAGATTCGAAAAGTGTAAAATCGACACAAGAATTGATACTAAAAGTTGCGGGAGGGCAAACTGCGGCCCGCAGGCCACATGAGGCTCGATGGTCTTTTTCATCCAGCCCGCCAAAGATTGGCACAGAATTCATAATTTTGACTGCATTCGAAGCAAACGAGAAAAACAACTAAACTAACATCAGGCTTTAATGCACCGGCAAAGATGGGTGAACAACAAAGCTGGTCCTATTAAAAGGTAAACAATGTCACACCCTTGTGCTTTTTTGAAGATTCAGCATGAAATGTCTGCACCTTGCGGCCAGTCTATCAAAATTTAAAAGTCAGTGTGGCACCTGAGCCCCAACGGTTGCCCATCACTGCTTTAAGTCGACGTCACAGCGCCACCGTGTGGAGGGCAGGCACAACATCAGCCTGCAACCTCCAGGTTGCGCAACAGTCAGTGTTGGATTTACAGCCTCGCTTCCCTCCCTCTTATTTCCTCCCTTTCTCTCCTCTGCCTGCTCTCCTCCCTCCTTCCATACCTCCCTCCCCACCGTCTGCCTCTCTCTGTCTCTCTCCTCCTTTGTGAAAGTGTGTAATTTTGGGGAGATGTGAAACCCTGCTGAGTTCTGCTCTAATGACAGAGCTCCATGTGAAGGCTTGGCCGTGAGGATAATGCTGTGTGTGTGTGTGTGTGTGCGTGCGCGCGCATGCGTGTGTGTGCACATGACAGTTGTATGTATTTATGGAATCGCCTCGACTTGAGTTTGAGAACATTTCACATCCTCTGGGTGCTCTGCACTCCCTCTATTACACACCTTTCCCTCAGCTGCATGCAAGAGAGTGTGTGTGTGTGTGTGTGTGTGTGTGTGTGTGTGGTGATGAGCTCATCTCCTCTGGGCAGATTGAGAAGGTTTTGGTGGTGCTGGGTGGGACACCAGCTGCCCTCCTGAATATTTTGCTCAGTTGGCGATGAGTTCAGGGTCAGTTGGAAAAAACAGCTGTCAGGTCTCAAAGTGTCCAAACCATAAACGACAGGAACCTGCAAACGTGGAAAAGGACCACCGTGTGTCTTTGCTGGCTGATGTCCTGGAGAACAGCATCAGCAGACTCATCTGGAGCACAGTGGTGCTTGGGACACCGCCTTGCGTCCCTCTGAAAGTCTCTGTCCA
Organism: Carapus acus; assembly: GCA_900312935.1. NCBI lineage: Eukaryota > Metazoa > Chordata > Actinopteri > Ophidiiformes > Carapidae > Carapus > Carapus acus. The sequence continues at coordinate 34,091 of OMPJ01021419.1, forward strand.
CAGACCGTCCCCAGCCCAAGCCATCTCCGGAAACGGAGATGGACAAGCCGAGATAACAGGCGAGCGGTGCAACGACGGGAAGATTCTGATGAGAACAGCACCTGTGGGCGCCGCAGGAGCACAGGGGACAGACGGCGAGGCCTTCCCAACGTGTCCTGCTCCTCTGGGCTCTGTCCACAGACTTCGGGTTTGGCTGCTGCTCCAGGTTTGGGTGGGTCCAGACCAGTGCGGTCGGCTGGGCTGGGGCCGGGGCTGCTGGGAGCTCCAGCGCTGACACACACCGAGACATCTGTCCAAACTGTGGGACGGAGACGCGGCGCCGTGGAGATCGTCCCCGAAGCAAAAACAACAAGAAGTTTGGAAGAATGAACATGAGGTTTGGAGGTACCTGAGGGGAAGAGAGGGACGTCAAAGTCAGAGAGGTGCAGAATTTTGCTGAATTTATGTTGAGTCATACTGGGAGATAGTTTCAAATTTACTCAATTTTCAATATACAAAGCTTAATAAACATCCCCTCGCAGGTTTTCTCACAAATGTACCTGTGTTGGTATGTATGTATGTCTTTAATTTCCTGGATCACAAGATCAACGGACCAATAAAGTACCTGTCTATGTGGGTTGCATTTAATGGCAGACACACCCTCTCTTTAATTTTTCACTTTTACTCTGTACTGAGCAGCATAATGCAGAAATCTATTACCGAAGTACTTTCTCTGCGGTACTCATACTCTCACTCCAGACTGTGAATACTTGGCTTGCTCAATTCTGCATTGTCTTTCTCGCCATTTGTACATTCTGTACACTTTGTTTGTGAAATCCCGGTTTAGCAGGCACTCACACACACACACGCATACATACACACACACAAATACACGCACACTCAAACACAAACTCGCACGCGTGGCCATACATTTCACCACCACATTCCCAAACAGACAAAGAAAAATAAACACATCCCTGAAAAAGCTGGCACCGCCACACGATGGGAAGAGGAAGTTAACGGCCTGGCTGGGCAGACTGAGCGACTTCACACCTACGGAGCAAAACAACAAACAAACACATGGGTGGAGCTATTAGAGGCACTTACTGCTCGCGTGTGAACCAGTGACTCAGACCATTAAAATGACCAGAGTGTGTCATTGGATTTGTGATTATTCAAGGTTTATTCTTGTTCTATTGATTGATCTGTGTGTTTATTAGTTTGTTTACGTGTATTTCTTCTATTTCTGGCATTTTCGCTCTGAGCGCCCCAACTGATTTGTCACTCTGCCACATAAAGTATTAATTTTCTCTCTTTGAATCTGAATTTGAATGATGCACAAGGTCCAAAGAACAAAGGCCAGCTATCAAATGGAAAAAATTATTGTACTGTCTGTTTTCATTTTGGTTTATCAGATTAATCAGGAGATTAAAATTGCTTGTCTGCATTTGGCAATGCAGACAAGAGTCTGAAACTATAAGAGAAATATTGAGCTTTTGTTCAAAAGGAGTTCAGAATCATTTCAGAAACCAAAATGTATTCTAGACTTGTGACACATCAGAGTAGCACCTTTGGCAGATATAACAGCTGAACACACTTCTGATTTACTTAACCTTATTCTTTACCTGTGGCAGTTCCCCACTTACCATTTCATACCATTTCAAGCTATTCATTGGACTTCAACTGCTTGAATGTCAAGAATAAACTGTGACAATTGGGGTGTTGTAAAGCTTTTCGCTAGAAGCGCTTGTGTACCTGCAAATTATATCTGTTATTTTAGATTATAATGCCACCAAGACGGCTTGTCCACAAGCTGGAGATGCTCTGATATGGTGTGATATCATCTATTCATCCATTGGTCCACATAGAAAAATTATAGTTAATCATGTAAATATTGTATTTTGGCAACTGGAAGCAAATACAGTGTGTTTTGTGCTGATTTATGATTTTATCCACCTTTTATGTATTTTTCATTGCTCCGCACATGGAATGGATCATTTCCCCTTAGCCATTTCAAGTTTTTCTGACTCATACTTTTGTCTTGTGTGTATTGTTCGCCCCACTGCACCATGTCCCCTCCCCGTTTATGAAACAGAGAAAGAAGCGTCGTCAGCTCCTGTTGAGGGTTAGAGCGCGAGGTGAAGCAGGACTACACGTTAATCATTGGCAGAAGAAACCGCACTGCCGCCGCATCCTCCGAATAACCTCCTGCTGGGGCCTCAAGTACTTCCTGCCTTTGTCTCCCATCCTTTATTTCACATCAAAAACTGGGGGGGGGGACAGCAACAAAAAAAGAGACGTCGCACACACACACACACACACACTACTGCTGAATCAGGGAGAGAGAGAGAGGTAACAGAGGTCACAGGCAGCCACAACCTCAGCCGAGCGCAGTAGAACCGCATCTACTGGGTCAGACCACATTCATGGTCACGGGAAGGTTTGGGTCCCTGCAGGGGTGCGTGTTTGTGCGCGCGCGTGTGTGTGCGCGCTCATGTGTGTGCGCGCAAGTGGGTGTTCGCTGGGATGATCACAATCAGCTTTTTATGCTGCTGAACTGTGCTGCGTGCCCGCTAACACCCAGCGCCAAACACTTAGCCTCATTGTCCGCCGCCTGTCCATCACACACACACACGCACACACACACACACACACACACACACACACACACACACACACACACACACACACACACACTGTGCCCTTGAATTCACAATGGAATCCATCTGTGGGACATTCTGCCTGGATGTGTGTGTGTGTATGTGTGTATGTGTGTGCACGTGTTAGCTAGTGATGCAATCAGGGCTCGCCTTGTCCGAACAGCTGATTAGAATCGCAGGAAAAGTGATACACAGACTTTCAGGGGCCTTGTTTACTAATTTCCCCTCCCACAACACAGCACACACACTCTGATAAGTGCTTTATTTACCACTTTCACCCGTCAGTGCCCCATTGTTGGGCGTGGGCAGTCGCTAACATTCAGACTGTAAATGTCAATGCGCGCTGACAATGGCCGCATACCATATCGCCATGTGAGCCTCTTGCTGGAGGGAAAAAAACGGGGTGGAATGCGGCCATTGTTGGGTTTCTCCGTCACGCCCGGGCTTCATCTGAGCAGTGAAAACGTTTGAATTATTGCTCTGTATTTATAGTATATGAGTGTGTGTGTGTTTGTGTTTGCGTGTGAACGGATATTCGATACATAGGGGTCAACATCCCTGCCATGAGAGGGCGCTAGACATAGGAGTTATACACACCACAGCCAATGTGTTCAGATGTATAACAAAGTTGTCAACACACATCTAAGCTAACTAAGCAAACCATGATTCTGACTGTTTTCACACACTGTATGAGTCAGGGTTAGGGCAAAGGTAACCCTGACTCTAATCCTAACCCTGAATGTGGCATGTGTCGTCCATTCTCTCAATTTGCACACAAAGAAATATTTGGCGTTTCTTTCTTGACTTTGCGTGCATTTTGTGAGTTTTGACCTCGCAAACCCACCTGCTGACTGCTAATGAGGTCCGGCGGTGCACAGCAGGAATGGAAATGGGAGGAAATCCCTTTTCCTTCCTGCTCCAGGAGGAACACACACACACATGCACACACACACGCATGCACACACACACACGCATGCACACACACACACACGCATGGACACACGCACGCACACACACTACTTATGTGCCACACTGCAAAATTTCGTCCCAATCTGATATCAATTGAATACATCATTTGTATCGAAAGGGATATTTCCTAATCATCAATCTGGACACATAATAAATCAGTCGAATTTAATAATGATAATCAAAAGCGACCGAACTGTGGTGTGACGTAAAAAGAAAAAAATACATCTTTGTCCAAATCTACGCTGTGCGTATTAAATATCGATATTGTTCTGTAAAACACTTACAGTATATGATTACTGGCACATCTCTTGTCTGAAGTATCGATACATTGTATCGTTACCCACATCACTTGCAGGCACACACTTACACACTCTCTTTCACACAGTCACACACACACACATGTTGCTGGGGGGATGGGGTACGGCTAAATTGCGCCACAGCGCCGGTGAATTTGTTCGTGTGTGTGTGTGTGTGTCGGGGGGAGGCCGTGTGTCTGGGAGAACCTCCCCCTGTGGGCGTTTCTCCTTCTTCTCCCCGTATATTCGCACTTTGGCGTGAATGAGTCGCGCTGTTCCCACGTCTCCCTGCGCAACTCCCGTGGATTCGTGCTCGTCGCGCACGGAGAATACACGCCATGAAATCACGCGTGGAGTAACCAGGGTGTGTGTGTGTATGTTTGTGTATGTATGTGTGTGCTCGGTGGCATTACGGTCCTACGCTCGCAAGTTGCATTCACGGACTTTTATTCACTGGGAGCGACGCGCCCGGTTTGGAATCTTCACTGCCACTGAACGCCTCACGCTGCCGCAGGTAACTTCGGCTTCCAGTTTCGGGGGTAAAATGAACTTTTTTGGGAAATATGTTTGCAAAAACATTGTCTCGGGAACACTGTCGGGATGAAATCGGTCCACGAACGCGGGACTGACGTCCACTCATACACGCACACACTCACATACTCACTGGCACGGGCGGAGAGCGATACCGAGCCCGGTTGGACCCGGCACAGATGTAAACACGCCGTAGGACTGAAAAGCGGGTTTGCACGGCTCTGATGATGCTACCCTCCGAGGGAAACTTGCTTTGTTTACCTCGCTTTGTGGTGTGTCCAAGATCCTGATTGTTTTCAGAGTGAACTCGGCTTTAAGATGGTGAACAACAACTCAAACCTAGAGTGTGAAGTTTTGAGTGACTGTTAAATCAGTTCAACAGTTTCATGCTCCTATTTGTACTAATTCCACTCTTGCTGTTGATGCTGCAAACTTTGTGACTCAGTTTCTCCTTAAGGAGATCGAATCGAATAGAGGAAGGTGATGGTGACATCTGTCCTGACTGTTCAACTCGGTCTCCGTCTTTCCTGCTGTTGCGTTTTGGGGTCCTACAAGGGTCTGAGTCCTTATTGTCCTGGGCCGCACGACCTCTGACCTCTGACCCTTGCAGTAGGTATGGCCCCACCTCTGTGTGGACCATCTCACCTGAGCAGCACTTCCTGCTGGGAAGACGTCTCAACTGGAGACGCCTGTCCCCTGTAACTGTCTCTGTTCCTGCTGGGATGTGATATGTGGAGGGTGTGTGTGGACTTTTGACTCACTGGGGCTTCTGGGAAGTGGGCGGAGCCTGATGGCTGCAGCTCGGCCTGGTGGAGCTGCAGAATCTGGTGCGTAAGTGTGGAGAAGAGGAGGAGGAAGAGGAGGAGGAGGCTGATTAGCACCTTCGCAGCTGAAACATCTCCAGCTTCAGGATGAGCTTGTTGGCACCTGGGTGGTCTGGTGATCTGCTGCCCCCTGTTGGTGGACACCTGTCCCCATCATAGAGGAACCGGGCTGCTCATCTGCTCCTGCCTAGAGCCTAGAAAGGACAGGGACCTGAGGCTAGGAGCCAAGTGGAGATCAGCACAATTTGAACCATGGTCCCCGTGAACGGTCCAGGTTCTGGGCCACAGCTCTGCTGACAGAATCGTGAATTAGACGGCACGCTGACTCCAGGAGGAGGACGAGGAGGAGGAGGTGGAGAGGAAGTGTGAGGTCATGGAGGAGCAGGATCGTTCCTCAGGGGCTTCAGATGTTCGTCCACCATATGCAGCTCTGACCTCCACGTCAACCTGAGCCAGAGTGGAAGTTGCTCCACATGATATTAACTCACAAACTGCGCACGTGTGCCCCTTTGTGTGTGTTCGCACACACACACACACGCACACACACGCACACACAAACAGGTGGTGTGTCTGGTTTGGAGGTGAAAACGTCAGTGTTGGGATTAGAAACAGGCTAGCAGAGCAGATGGCTGAGCTGGAGATGGAGCTGAAACGACGGAGGGGACCTGAACGTGTCGCTGCAGTGCCCCTGCAGCAGCCCGTCGCTCGGAAAACTCATCAGGCCACGCTGGCTCCCTCAGGCGTGTTTGTGTGTGTGTGTGCGTGTGTGTGGCCTATTAATTATGTCCTCAGCATACTTGGAGACGCCACCCCTAAAACCACATGCATGTAAAGCACAAGAGTGAGTGAGTGTGTGTGTGTGTGTGTGTCTGTGTTAGTGTGTGTGTGCGTTGTGTTGTGTAGTGTTGTGTTTAATTGTGCGGTGTCTGCCAACTCGTCTTCATTTTGTTTACAAGCCTCACAAGATGACATAGGTCTTAATTAGTCTGCTGTCTAGTGTGTGCGTGTGTACTGTGAAGTGTGTGTGTGTGTTTGTGTGTTTGCACTGTATGTGTTTGGAGGTTTTTGTTTTTTTTCGTCTAGCTGATCTTGCATCTGCTTCCTCCTCAGGGAATGTTGACCTGCATGTCTTTTTGTCTCCTGCTTGTTACATCTGGATGTGCGTGACGTGTGTGTGTGTGTGTGTGTGTGTGCGCACATGCGTGTGTGAACGTGTGTTTGTGAGTCACTGATTTACTGTAGCACTAAATGTCAGCATGTAGAGACTTCCAATGAGTGTGTGTGACTAGAGTCTCAGTCTTTGACTTTTCAGAGTGTCTATAAACGCATCGCGAGCAGTTCAGGCTTAGTCGCCATCTCGTCTCCAAGAGGGCCTTAAGTATCCTGACCCGTCTCAGTGTGTTGATCTGTCCTGCCCCTTCCTTCCCCTCTTTCTGACCCGACTCACCCTTCTGTCTCTCTCTGTGGCTCAGTCTCTCCGGGACGTCCCCGTGCACGATGTCCCCCTGCCGCCGCGGCCTCCTGCTGTGCTGCTTGCTGCTGCCGCTCCTGCTGGCACAGCTTCCGCGGGCCGAGTCTAGGCCGGCCACTGCCGATTCCAACACAGGTGAGTGTGGACACCGTGGGTTTCATCCTGTTCGGTACCTGTTCCGTACCAGTTAGCATCAGCGCTCAGTATTAGACCTCAGATTGGTTGGAGCTAAATCATTATTTCACAGCAACAAAAAATGGTGGAAACCAGTCAAAATTTGCTTCGATTGGGGTAGAGGAATGAAACATGAAACAACTTTCAGGCTACAAAATACAAGTAAATATAGGAATGAACTCAAAATCTGTATTTTTTGAGCCTTATGTGTCTTTTAATCACATAAGCTACATTTAAACTATCATATTTTGAAATCAGTTAATGTCTGGTGGATCAGTTTCAGACAGATGTCTTGCGACGTTTGCTGCCAGATTTTTTTCTCTTTTTTTTTTCATTTCTTCTCAAACAGCTGTGCTCCACGTCCTACGTCCTTTCCTCTGTTTCCACTGTGTCATTTTGGCTGCAGTCGCCAGTTGGTTTCGTCTCCGAATGCGCCAAAGCTTGGAAAAGCTTCCTGTGAATTGGTTCGAATTTACGGGAAAGAGACTTTGTTTTTTGTTTTTTTGGGGTCTGCTGCGGACGAGAGACGTGCACAGAGCTACGGAGCGATTCTCCACGGTGAAGACAAGGGCGTAGCTCGGTGGCCGCCGGCTTCTGTGTGCGTGTCTTGGTCCAGATGCACCTCGGTCTGCTCGCGGTAATCAAGTCAGCAGAAACGGGAGTGACTTTGTGCTTCTGTGTGTGTGTGAGAGAGAGAAAGAGTGTGTTTTCGATCCATCTGGCTGGCAGCTGAGTGATGCTGTTGTTCCTCAGCCTGTAATTCCTGGTTTTCCTCTGAGGTCGAGCATCTCTTTGCCTAACAAAGCCTGCTTTCAGACGCTCTGCATTTCAGCGCAGATTAGCTTGGTTAAAGGTGAAATATCCCAGAGTACTGTATTTGGCATGGGGCTCCTCAGAGAGCGGACGAGTCAAACTGTCCCCCTGCTTCCCATGACAACGTTTAAATCCATGACCACCTAACACACTGGTTACAATCCTGTGCTGCCCTCGGTTCCATCTGGACCGAAATACGCTTTGTCTTCCATGTTGTCGTCATCAGATGTGTTGGTTTGGCTTTATTTCTAGAATGGAGGTTGGTGCCTTGTTCAATTGTTAAAGAAAGATCAGTGTGTGTGTGTGTGTGTTGTGTGTGTGTGTGTGTGTGTGTGTGTGTGTGTGTGTGCGTGCGTGCGTGCGTGCGTGTGCATATGCGTATGTGTGTGTGTTTCGGTCGGTAGGTTGAGCCTGAAGGGTTCCCTGGTGGGGACAAATGAGGTGGAGGAGGTCCGTGGCTCCTGTCTCTCTGACAGCTGAGTGGCTTGTTTACAGTGGGGAACTGTGTGTGTGTGTGTGTGTGATGTGGGGGTTGTGGAGTGGGTCAGAGGTCATCTGCCTGCAGGGTTCTTTGTGTTTTTGAGGAAACATTAGTGGGGTTTCCACAGAGGAGAAAGGAGTCCTGTAAGATCTGAGGAGTGCTTAGCAGACTGCGTGTGTATGTGTATGTGTGTGTGTGTGTGTGTGTGTCTTTGAAAGTTCAAAATAATGAAAACTATAAAACATTATTAACAGGGAGAGCCAGACATGAAACCACCTGAACCCTGATTTTTATATTTCATTTATTTTCATTGTAACCTAATTTGTTACACCTGTGTGTCTGTGTGTGTGTATATGTGTGTATGTGTGTGTGTGTGTGTGCGTGTGCATGCAAACTCCCCTTGACGCACACACTCACCATGTTTTCCCTGCTGTCGCACAGCCGATACCGTGAAGTCGTCTGAGGATGAGGACGACGACGAGTCTTCCTCAGAGGAGAACAAGCTGTCCAACGAGCTGTCCACCAGCAGCGAGAAGCTTCAACGTGAGTCGTCCGAGCTTCTCCTTCTTCTTCCTTGTGGAAACACAAACCACGACAGCCCCCTTGACCTCCATCCGTTCCTTGTCTCTGCTCTCTCACCCTCACTAGCTTTGGCACCTCAGTGGGTGATGCCAGAGAAAATGGAGAAACAGCTCCACGCCGTGCCTGCCAGCAAGACGGTCAAATTCCGTTGCCAAGCCACCGGGAATCCTCCACCATCGTTGCGCTGGTACAAGAACGGGAGAGAGTTCAGGAAGGACCAGAGGATCGGAGGCTTCAAGGTGTGAGAGAGCCCTTGATGTTGGACTGACCCGGCACCAGGTTGCTTGGATGCCACGTGTAATGGATTTAGACCTAGACCTTAGATTTAGACCTAGATTTACACTTAGACGTAAGATTTAGATTTTGTCTTTAGAATTAGACCTTAAATTTAGACATATGTTTAGACTTAGACCTGAGATTTAGACCTAGATTTAAACTTGGACCTTAGATTTAGACCTACATTTAGATGTAAACCTGAGATTTAGACCTAGATTTAGACTTGGACCTTAGATTAAGACCAAGATTTAGACTTAGACTGTAGATTTAGACCTATCCGTTTACCTACCTACCTAGACTGACCACGTCAAACGTGAGTTGCTAACTAGGTCCCTCTGAACATTTCAGATCAGAGACCACATGTGGACCCTCATCATGGAGTCGGTGGTTCCATCCGACAAAGGAAACTACACCTGTGTGGTGGAGAACGAGTACGGCAGCCTCAAACACACCTATCTTCTGGATGTTGTGGGTAAGAGCCACAGGACCTCATACCATGTCTCGCCCTGGTGTCCTTCTAACTCCCTCTTGTGAGTGGCTTGACTTCCCTACGACTCGGCCCGTCCTCCTCACCGCGCTGTGTGTATTGGCGTTGCAGAGCGATCGCCGCACAGGCCCATCCTGCAGGCCGGCCTTCCGGCCAATCAGACGGCCATGGTTGGCACCGACGTGGAGTTTGTGTGTCGCGTGTTCAGCGACCCTCAGCCGCACATCCAGTGGCTCAAACACATCACTATCAACGGCAGCCGAGAGGGACCGGACGGACACCCATACGTGCTTGTCCTCAAGGTAGGACATGCGCACGGCGCCACACTCGCAGCTGCATGCTTTGGCTCATGGGTAATGGTGTATCAAATTTCATGGTGGGGTCGTTTTGTCAGACTGCAGGTTTGAACACAACAGACAAGGAAATGGAGGTTCTCACGTTGAGGAACTTGACCTTGGACGATGCGGGCGAGTACACCTGCCTGGCAGGAAACTCCATTGGGGTGTCGCACCACTCAGCCTGGCTCACCGTGGTCGAAGGTATGCGAAGGATTCTGAAAACGCAAATATGTCCAGAGGATGTCGGGTTAAATCCTGTCTTGAAGAGGACATGTACTTAAGTTCATAAAGTTTGGTTGTGTTACTCCTTTTCTGAAAGCTCTGGTTTTTCACTCAGACCTGCCCCCCTCACCAGTGCCCTCTCAAACCTACCTTGAGATCATCATCTACTGCCTGGGGTTCTTCATCATCATCGTCTTAGCTGCCATCGCAACTGTCTGCAGGTTTTACTGTGCACCAAAGAAAAGTGACTTCAACAGCTCGCTTGGTGTCCAGAAGCTAGCAAAGAGTATCCCTCTTAAGAGACAGGTACCCTTTCTACTTCTCCAGGTCTGAGGGTCGAGGATTTGTTAGTTTTTGTGGTCGGCAGGTCTTTGAATTGTTGTTGTTGTTGTTGCTGTTGTTGTTGTACCTTGAGACACCACAGCAATGGATGAACAGAAGTTCAAACCAGATGTTAACTCTCTTGTTTTTTATTGTCCTGTGTCCTCAGGTCTCGGTGGAGTCCACGTCGTCACTCCAGTCTGGTATTTGCCTGATGCGTCAGTCTCGTCTCTCCAGCGCCACCACGTCCATCCTGGCAGGGGTGTCGGAGTATGAACTACCTTACGATCCCATGTGGGAGCTTCCTCGTGACAGGTAAAAAAACAAAAAGACCTCTTGCAATGCTTGGTGGGAACAAAAACTGGAGAAATGTCCAAAACAAAGATGTTGAACAAACATGCGTTTGCCCAGGTTGTCCTTGGGGAAACCTCTGGGTGAAGGTTGCTTTGGTCAGGTGGTCCTGGCTGAAGCTGTGGGGATCGACAGGAACAAGCCCACACGCCTCACCAAGGTGGCCGTGAAGATGCTGAAAGGTGAGACGTGAGGTCCCGATGAAGCTCGGCCTCATAATGGACCTGCCTGAAAACAACGAATCCCGATGACTGACCCACAACCTTGTTCCCTGCAGCCGACGCCACAGAGAAGGACCTGTCAGACCTCATTTCCGAGATGGAGATGATGAAGATGATTGGCAAACACAAGAACATAATCAACTTGCTGGGAGCCTGCACGCAAGACGGTGAGTGTGAGGTTCCACCTCTATGGCGTCCGCCCGCTTTCTTAATGCTCGGTGCTGAGGGCGGCTGTGTTCCTGCCGCTCAGGTCCTCTGTACGTGGTGGTGGAATACGCCTCTCAGGGTAACCTGAGGGAGTTCCTCCGCGCTCGGCGCCCGGCTGGACTGGAGTACTGGAGCGGCTCCAGACATGCCACACTGGGCACCATGGAGGTCAGGGAGCTGGTGTCCGCCGCCTACCAGGTGGCACGAGGGATGGCCTACCTCGCCTCCAAGAAGGTCAGTGTGCCAGACCCTTTTACCCGAAGGTTCCACAACCCAGATTGAGTTCAGGGCTTTCTCAGGACATGCAGGACAACGTTTACTTTGCTGTGCCAGAGCAATTGGCCTTAACATTTCGATTTTTGCCGTGGTTCTCCTGCAGTGTATCCACAGAGACCTGGCAGCTCGGAACGTTCTGGTGACAGAGGACAACGTGATGAAGATTGCAGACTTTGGCTTGGCCAGGGACGTCCACCACATCGACTACTACAAAAAGACCACAAACGTGAGACACTAATACCCTCAGAACTACAGGGGACAACACTTGGATTACAATTGGCTTGACCTTTTAACATTGTGGTTACAGGGACGTCTGCCTGTAAAGTGGATGGCGCCAGAAGCTTTATTTGACCGCATCTACACACACCAAAGTGACGTGTGAGTTAAAATGCACTTCCTTATGTGTGTATGTGTTTGAGTTTGTGTGTGTGTCTTACCCGAGGTTGTGCTGTTTGTGTCGCTTCAGGTGGTCGTTTGGCGTCT
>OMPJ01021420.1:0-11353 GCA_900312935.1 Carapus acus
TAAAAAAGAAAAAAAAAAACGTTTCAGGACATTTCGTCTTTGACACCTCACCTTGAAGATATCGGCTTCGAGAACTGAATAGCAACGATCGCGAGCTTTAGTAGGTCAACAGCTGCTGTTGAAAATGATGTCCGCTGTCCGCGACAGGCTGGTGAAGCTGATGTAAATAGTTGCAATGTGAAACAAATGTAACGGAAAACTTCAGGAGCTTCTAATGCTGCTTTGTTGCAGTTGCCTACATGAGGCAAAAAGAGTTCAGGTTGCACAGAGACCATCAACGATGGTGCCTAAACGTTTGATGGGTATGTTTTCACGATATTTCTTTTATTTATTAATGTGTATTTGTGTAAATTATGTGTGTATGTCCGAACTCTTCCCCCTGGTTGGTTGTCTGTGCACTCTGCAGTAGTACTGCAGCGTCACTGAGGTGTTTGTTGGCAGATAGTTTGAAATACATGCCAAAATAAAAAGGTCAATGAAGTGATCCGAATAGTTAGGGGTGGCAGGTTTGTTGAATGATGCAAACCATGAACGATTTTGTCAGAATCACTCATATCTGTGGTCACTGAAGAGGAATTTCTGTGTTGATTTGAGATGGCACACAGATCTCAGCCGCACATTTTTCATCAGATATTCCGTATTTCAGCCGTGGTGCTTGGATGAAATAGAGCCTCTGTATATCGGCAAGTCATTGATAACAGTCAACAACTGCGTCTTGGTGGTGTACAGCAATACAATTGTAGAAATATCGGCACATGACTTGTAAGTTAATGTAGCGGGGGTAAGAACTACCCCCTCGACAAACGCAGCTCCTGCAGCTGTTTACTAGGGAAAAAATGGGACGGGTTACACCATCCTCTGCTTCTGTATCTGTTTTTTTCATTGGCGGTGAGAGGAAGAACAGGACTATTTAAGTCCAGGAGAAACTGTTGGGGACGGAGAACGAGGGGCGCTCTGTCTTTGTTGTCCATCGCATGCCCCGATGGAATGTGGATCTGCCAAGATGACGGGCAGCTTCCCCACATACCTGCGCAGCAGCCCCCCTCGAAGCTGTTTCAACCCCCCTACCCAAACCCCTTACTGTCGCCCACCTCTGCCTGTCCCATAACCTCCACCCCCACCACTACCACTCGGACCTTAGGATTCCAGCTGTAACCCAGGAGCTTCCTCCTCTCCTTTCAGCCTTTTTTAGTTCAAGGTCAGAATCGTGGACCAGCTTTGGCCCCAACCCCACTTATCGCAGAGGTCCGGTGCATAGGATATAGGATATAGTGTTTCCACAAAAGTACAAAATATAAACGGGGTTTCATTTGGTGCATTAAATGCATTTTCTGTTAAAACACAATCTGAGGCCTGGCTGGATGAGTCAGCGTTGGTATCTTAAGTACTACTACAGTATTTGTATTGTAGGCTACACAAGAAACTGTGCTCTGCTCTGCCATCTGCCATCCCCTGGTAAGAATCGTTCTTTTCCCTTATTGAACTAGGAGCCTTCTGACTTTGAAACGCGGTCCGGCAACACGCTGTCCTCCTTCCACTCCTACTTTCAATTAGTTTTTATCGGGATATTTCTAGGAGAGGACATCTGCAGAGTTAATGCAGAATGTGGGTGGTTTCTATGTGTGCGTGAGAGGGGGAAAGAGAGGGAGACAGAGCAGCCGGGGGCAATAGAGGAATCATCCACTACCCTCTCTCCTGTGAGGTGGAACTTTTGCCATCCAGACGACGCAACCTCGCACAACCATCGGACAATGCTCTGCCCCGGTGCCCGACACTATCACACTAGGAACAGACAGGCAGCCGTTCACAAAACAGTATTTCACCTTGGTGGACATCAGTGTGTGAATGGGAGCACCACGTTACTAGTGAAGTGTGCCACACTGTAATAAAGACAGCAAAATCGATGCGGAGCTTCGCTCAAAGCCGGCTGTTAAGAGTTGCTGCTGCCATAGACGAGGCTGCATGCTGTAACCACTGATATCACGTACCTGTTTGGAGTGTCTGAATCAACTTGAAGTAAAGTCATCGACCTTTTGTTTTGTTTTGTTTTGTTTTGTTTCTTTTTGGCTGAAATAGCAAACAGTTCACAGCAGCATTTTCTGAGGAGGAGGGTATGGCTGTAACCTTTGTGCATGCACAGCAACAAGCACTAACCTCAACCACGACATGGTCAGGATGTCTAATGTCTCTAGTAGCACCTTATAAACAACACGTCGACGAGTAGGAGCAAGCGCTTGTGCATCTCTTCGAGTCTGGCCTGCGTGTTGACGAGAAAACTGAACCGCTTCGCTAAAAGAGTGAAGGTGTGCGTGTAAAACAAAAGACAGCCGCTCATCGTTCAGCTTTGACCAAAAAGATTTTATCCAAATATGATCCGTGTTTCCTTTTTTTCCGCAGCTGACCATCAGGGTCAAGGTTAAGTTTGTGTAAGGTGAGGAATCCGTTTGTTTATTCGAGGGTCTTAGCGTCAACGAGAGCATGCCTGAGCCCAAAGCTTGACGTGTGTTTGCAAAGTCGGTGTTGATTCTGTTTCGCTCCGGCTCAGAGGGATGTGAGCCTGCGCTCTAATTCCTCTTCATCTCTGTTCTCATATATACCTCACCTTCTGCCTTATAGTTTTGGTTTGCTAATTACTGGAAAATAAGAAGTAAACAAACAACACTTCTTCCGTTTCTTTGTTTCTGAAAACCAACAATGCTAAGTGAGAGTATAAAAAAAAGTTTTTTCCTTTTATTTTTGTACGTATGTGCTGTGCACAGCAGTCTACTGTATTCCTGATCTTACAATAAAACTTGTGTTTTTTTAAAAGTGGTTGTTGGTTGCGTGTTGTTTTGTACCACGGTTTTGCAAGAGCCAAGTACTGCGCATGTGCCCGCAAAGTGCTGGTCTTACACTCGAACTTTGAATTATATATTTCAAAGGTGTTCATTTTACCTATTAAACGTGAATGCTCAGCCGAATTGGAAATGCCTGTGACGCGGCTCCCTCTGCTGGACAACAGGGAGAAGTGTTGATGTTGGAGGGGGCAATACAAAATTAGGACCGCCACCAAAAATAAATAAATGAAAAAATAAATCTTAGACGTTAAGATCTCACATCATCTCTTCCTGGCGTGGACGTCAGTGATCGTCGTCATATCTCGAAGTACCTGAAACACACATACATTGTCAGTTACTAAAACAACCAAATCACTTTCCCCAAAGACGAATTCCATTTCTTGATTCCCTCGGTCTGAGATGTCTCCTATGGAACCATAAAAGGGCAGCAGGGCCTATGGCCTTTGGGTCATCAGGACGGACAAGAGGAAACATTCACCGGCAAGGACAAAAACAGCACTAAAAGTAATTTTGTTTGACCAACATCATCGGAATAAACAAATAGTGAATTTACCCTTTTCCGCCGCCGTCTACCCCCACAGCAGCTTTGGGGGCAGATGTTTCTTTTTTTTCCTTGAACGGATGTGAGCAGGAGTGGCAGCTGAGGGGGTTTAAATAGGCGCAGTCTCCAAACTTTGGAACAACAGAACCATCCGAAGACTGCCAGAAAGCGCGTCAGTTGGAGACCGGTACTTCGGCATCAAGGATGGACAAGAGCAAGAGACCGGGAATGAGGAGCGCGATGCTGGCCCTCCTGCTCGCCATCCTGCAGGGACTGCCAATGGGGGACACTGTACCCAATCCATCCCCCTTGGTTGGCACCAATTGGGGGAGCCCGAGGAGATACGTACACCTGCAGACCTCCAACGACTTCAACAACTTCTATTTGGAGATCAGGCTGGACGGGACAGTGCGCAGAACTACAATCAAGAGCTCTTGCAGTAAGAAACCAAATACAGACGTTGTTGCAACCCCCTGTTTTAACCGGTAAGAGTGCAACACTGGTCTAACTCTCCTTTTTCACCCCCGCAGGTGTGATTTTGCTGAAATCGGAAACGAGGGAGCGCGTCGCCATCCTGGGCGTCAAAAGCAGCCGTTACCTGTGCATGGATGCGGAGGGAAACCCGTTCAGCTCCGTAAGTGCATCGCGACATTACCTTTCTATTGACACCAGGCTGATGTCAACAAACCATATAAACGTAACATATAGCTCCGAGGTTTGTCCATGGGTGTCGATTAAAAAGCCGACGTGACACTCTCTCGCCTTTTTAGGGGGGCTGGTGGGGGAGAGGCACATTTTCATTCACAAACAGCATAAAGGCATTAACTTAAAATGCAATATATATAAAGTTAATTCTGACAGGCACTAGTGATGTTTTTTTTTTCAATCCCATATTCACACCCAGCTTGCTATACAATTACAAAAACACATTCAGCCAGAAGGCACGGGAAATTGAAGCATACAGGAACATACTCGCCTCACATACATTTCTGTGGGTATTCAAGCCTACCATTTTCTCGATCTTTTCTCAGCCCGTCTGTCTGAGGGACGATTGTCTGTTCAACCACAAGCTCCTGGAGAACAACCGAGACGTGTATTACTCCAGCCGGACCGGCATCCTGTTCAACCTGGAGGGCTCTCGACAGGTGTACGCGGCGGGTCAGAACCTCCCCCCGACGTCGCTGTTCATCCCCAAGAAGAACACGGTGCCGCTAGAGCGCCTCCTGTTCCATCGGGAGAGGCGCAACCAGGTGGTGGACCCGTCCGACCCGCGCCACGTTTACCTCGTGCAAACCGAGGAGGGTTCGGACTCCCGGGCCGCCCCGGAGGACGACGCCGACCTGGAGACGGAGGTTGGGGACGAAGGGCTCAACGTGTCCCGAGAAACCAACATAGCTCCGCCCGCCCACGACCCCTGGAATGTGCTCGCATCCATCCAAGCGAGTCCCCGGATCGGCGGGATCATGGGCTGATCCCGAACCGGACTCCGAACAAGTAGATCTGGTCAGTCGAATATCCGAGCAAGTAATCTGAATTGGTTGAATCGGGCACGATTTGCAGACATCGGTCATCAATGTTGTTTGTTATGCTGAGCAGACGGTACTATCAGTTTGCGATTTTGGCACTCTGTACAATATTTTTGTGTAGTAACGTCATTTTGAGAACGACACTCTGAGTTACGACAATGACTTTTACCACTCAATTAATGCGCAATACTGCACAAAAACACAAGGCTCACAAAGTCGAGCTGCGATTCAATATTTGTTATTAAAACCAGCAGTATTTTGCGCGTGCCTGGGCAAGGAGTTACTTAAGTAATGATGAGGTAACATAGTAACGTCTATCCATCGGATGCTCAATGTAGAGAAAAAAATGTCGTTCATCGGCGTCTGTGGTGGATCTTCTTTCATCAAGCTTTAGTTTAGATAATTAAGATGTACTTTACCTTGGAGGTTGCTATCCCCACCACTATTTTCTGCTCTGTTCTCAATGAGGTTTTGCACAGCTGGTCTGAGAAAGCCACACATAAGGTAAATATTGGCAATTGTGACAAAAAAAAACAGAAAAATGTAAATACCTGTTGCCGCATGAATACATTTAAATGCTGTATGCAATGCAGCTGGTTTAGTAAGGTTTGAAAGTGATTCTTTTCATTACACTTTCTCTCAAGTTGGTAAAAGTCACATGATGTTGTTTAACTCGAGTTCAGAACCACAGAATCCAGAGTAAGTGCTGATTTCCAGACTTTAACGATACAAGATTAAGGCAGCAATCCTGAATGATTAATCTACACTCCTGCTGTGCAATTCTACAGGTGCTGGGCACCATATACTCAACAACAAAACCAGTCCCGAAGAGTATTTATTTATTTAAATTCATTCCTTTATTGTTATTTATAGTATTTATACTGATGCTTTATGATTAAATGTACATCTAGGGAAACATAGTTCATTTTGTTGAATGTATGTTGTTGGAAATGCTGTCTGACTTGGGATGAAATAAACTTGGGGAGAAAATGCAGTTGTGTGTTTTGCCTTTGATTTGACATGGAATCAACAAGATCATGCACTACATGTGCAGTGTGAGGGGAATCCATGCACGAAAGCCTATTCAACATTACACTGGATGCCCTTGCTATCACTTTGGTTTTGCATTACTTAATTACATTGCATTTTATTTTGGCACAGGACAAATCTGAGCTCTTAAAAAGAATTCTACTCTATAACCAGAGCAGCATCTCTGGTAAAACAGGAATTATTTTCATGAATTGTATTTCAACAATGATGATGATGTAAGTCTGAGGAACAAATCAACACATATGCTTAGCATCTTAATGCTGATGTTTTAATTTCTCCTATACATGTAGGGAGTCTCCATATTTTCCTGTTCTGCTTCTCCAGAGAAAATCATCATTCCTTGTAGTTTCAAGATAATAAGAGTCACATATCTGTGGTTGCTACTCAAAAGTAGTTCAAAAACTTCAGTCTCCCTCATGTAAAAATGCCTGTGGATGCGGAGGCAGCTTGACACGACTACAATCCAATACGATATAAATACAGTACTCATCCGGACGCAACAATTCTAATGCCAGTGTGTATCGCTTTTGCCTAATGTTAAAATGTGATTCAACAATGCAGCCAATTTTTCTTACAAAGGAAATGCCACAAAAAGTTGAGGATTCAAGTGCAGTGATTGTGTGTTAAAACTCTCTGCTGCATTGCTGCAAAAGTGCTGTAAATACCACTTAGAGTATTGAAGGACTGAATACTTTCTGTGCAGGGGCAAGTGTGCAGTCTTGGTATTCAGTCATTTTGAAAACATCTGTGTAGCAACTTTGAGGCCTATTTGTATACAGCAAATGACTTCTCAGATACAGTTGTGCACGCACACATAGACACACACACACGCACACATACACAGAGGCACACACACAAACCAGTATAGCTACTCAGGACCATTGAGGAGTCGCAGGTGATCCTTTCGGTTGGTAAAAATGCAGTGAGCGGCGACTAGCGCGGGCCCTGATTTGGTGGGATTCAAAGTGATAATGAAGCGGCTTATTCCGGTGTTGGCGCAGGGCGAGAACAGCTGGGACATCTTCACCCCGGATGGCAAACAGCACTCCAAGTCCTCCACAAAGTGTCTGATGGCTACACGGATGTAAGCGCCATGGCTCACCACCAGAGCGTGATAGAGAACACCGCGGAGGCCGTCATCGGCCAAGCGGGCCGCAGCCACATCGGACTCGCCAGACGCGCCCACGCTCCCGCCAGCTCCGGTTTCCAATGTCCCCTCGCGCAGACCCAGCTCCAACCAGCCGTGATCGTCCACCATTTGCTGGGAGAGAACTTTGAGGAATTTTTTGAACCGCTCCCTCACCTGGAAGCAAGGCGACAGTGAGACACGCCACCGGATTCAGGCCTGCACAACCCCACCCCTCTCTTGCAAGCCTGATATTGAGAATTGGCCAACCAAAGCCAAAGCCGACATGCTCCATGTTTCTTTCAGGGTCGTTTGATTTATATTTTCACCTTGGATCTAGTTATTTTGCCTGCATTATTATCATGGCCAGCAGTTTTGTACGAATTACAGACATCAAGACGGGTTTTGGAATTTCTTCATAAAGGTTTTGACTATGTTTCCGAGCACTTATGAACAAACAGCTGACTTCGAAGTTACTTGAGCTTTATATTTCCTGGAGGGAACTTCAAGAGGATGAATTAAATATCTATCTATCTATCTAATTATAAAAAATAGATGTTCAGTGATGTACCTACAATGTAATTTGACTGATCGAAAATCAACAGAGATGAAAAACATTGTTCATTCAAAGAAAAATTTCTTTTCCCATTTCCCCTGAAAATCATTTATCGTGATTGTGTGTTTTCACCATGGCAGTGACTCTGAGGTGATGCCAGACCCTTTAAATCAAATGAGGAACTTTAACCTGCATTAACTACATGTCACCACAGGACGGCACTATTACACAAGCAATGCACTCAACTTTCTGTTTCCAAGTACCTCGGCTGTTCTCAATATTGCTGAGTCAAGTTTCCAAAGATGAACTTTGACCACAGTGGCTCACCTGGGCCAAGGTTTCTCCCCCAGGAGGAGTGAAGTCACGACACGACTGTCCAGCAGCATTTGCCATGTTCTTCAGGTGTTCTTTGGAACGTCCTTCAGCTACACCGAAACCCTGCAAGAGCTACCTGCTAAAGTTTGGGACACCAAGACGGCAAAGCTGGACAATACAATTGCTCCTGCTGCCTTTTGGCAGGCGCCAAACATCTTACCCGTTCTCTGAGTAATGGGTCCAAAACCATCTTTGTGCCAGAGGAGTGAGTGTTCTTTCTCAGAATGATTTCAGCAGTCTGACAGAGGAAGCATAGTCAGGAAATAACTCACACATAACGCATTCAAAAGAGCTGACGGTTTGAAGATCACTGAGTCAAACCACACTGTCTGATGAATGCAAGCGCAACAATGTCCTATCTAGCAGTCATATTTGAAGTTGACACAATCTGCTTTTGATTGTGCTTATCTGTTCATTTGCGAAGTATTTACAATATCAGATTCATTCAGTAGTTCTTCATGAGTAGCATTTTCGAAAACGATGCAAAATACAAAACTAGTCATTGTTCTGAAACCTGAAAAAGGTTGCCGACAGACTCATTCCCGAGATGACGTATTAATGCATCTGACACACCTGCTGGGCTCGCTGCAGGTTGCTCACAAACACATTGTTGAATTTGAGGTCCTTGAGGTAGTCTCCCACCACCTCAGCCTGCTGCTTGCCTGTCTCAGACAGGGAGGTGTCCACGCCTTGACCTGAAAGATCAAAATGTGTGTCCTTCAATCAGGTCTGACGTATTCCAACATGAGGACGGACAGAAGAAGATGCATTTGACGTACAGGAATGTAAATTCACACAAGCTAATTTACCAAAAATGAGTGAGAAGATGGATGGATGGATAGATGAGCGAGGGAGCGACGGACGAACGAATGAATGAATGGATGGATGGACAAATGAATGAATGAATGAATGAATGAATGAATGAACTGACAGTCACTACACCAGTTAGCTTATGACTGCATAAAATCTACTCCGACTTATTTACACGTCACATGCAAAGTCCATTGTGACTTCTTACTCACTATTTCCCACTCTTACACACTACGCCAGAAATGCGATTCATAAGCCACACAAAGAACACGTGGGCACTCATCAATGAGTGAGTCGTGGTTTAGATTTCATGGCCTGGATGTGGTTGAGTGACTTGAGCGTTAGTCGGCTGTGTGTTTTGTGTCGGTTCACTGGTGGGCATTTGAAGAATGTGACCATCGGCACACCGGCTTTTTTAGCATGACGAGCCAAGACGTGACACCTTAACACTCTTCACCGAGTGAAACCTCAATTCTCTCCATAAACGTACCTTGAAGCAACTTGTCCCGGTTGTACTGTGTCTCCCCACTTCGTAAAAAGACACACAAACAAAAACTCAAGTTAGTGCTTTTTAAACAACGTCAGACCGCGTTGCAGTCATTGAAGGTGTTTGCTGTAGCTTAGCTAGCAACGAACGGATGGGCTACATTCAGCATTGACAGGGATATTTTGTCACATTCCGCGGCTATACCGATACGGTCGGTGTTGGTCTAGTGTTCTGATGATATAATAACAATTCGTTGCTTTTTCACTTACTGTCGGACAAGTGTTAGGCTGAATGTAAACATCTCGGCAGCTGCTCCCCGACCCCCGGTCTGTGACGCACTGCGCTACGTAGTGACGCACATCAAGGAATTTCGTTAACGTTTGCTGCTAAAATCGTTGACTTCAACGAAGCACACGAGCACCAGTATATCATCCCTCCACAAAATTATACGTCTGTTTACACACTTACAAAAATCGCCCGCCAAAATATCGATGTGAAATTGTCAGCGTATTGCAATTTGAAATTAATTTAGGTCAGGATAAAATCAAAATTAAGTACAAACCTGTGCAACTATACACACAAAACCATATGTCTGTGTCAGATCTACTGAAATAATAATAAGTCCCTATCTTCCATGATCTGGGGCTTTGTCGTCTCCTTGTGGTTGCTTCTTGTTAGATTCTCTCTGACAGGCAAAACATCCTAAAATGGAGCCTTAAGGCAAGATCTGGGATATGCAAGTGAAGTTTGACGAATAAAGTGCACGAAAATGTCCTGAATCAAAAGTCCACAAGGAAGGACTTCAACTATTGAAGGACTGTTCATGATATGCGTGCAGCGGCTGTACTAACATCTACATGTAATATAAACCAACAAATCAAAGTAAGTGCAGTTCAAAAAGTTTTTAATTTCATCATTAAACATCTGCATGTCTGCAGATATGAGTACTATTCTGTCATTACCTTACCCATGAGAAAATTTTATAAATTGTACATGTTCAAATAATGTGCTTTTCTTCAAAAAGTGCGTAAATGAGAGTAAGAGCTTGAATCTCCTTTCTCTATTTCCCATCTAATCTTTCTCATCTAGCTTAACAGTCAGTAAATTGTCTCAGGTGACATCGGTAAATGGCCTTTTATGTTAACTCAAAATCCGAACAACTCTGAGCACGTTTATGGGCAGTGAATGTGTGACTCAGGATCCTGGTGGACTGGTCAAATTGGGCTCCGAGATAACTTATTTCATGTAATCGATATGAGTTGAATTGTTTGTTTAAGACCTTTCTGCGTACGCATGCAGGATGTAGAGGATGGGTCAATGATTCGGGAAATTAGAAGCCCCAGCAGCTGAAGGAACAGAGCAGAAACAAAGGTTTGGGCGAACTTCATTAGAAATACAGAACATGTAAAATATCTGAATACTAAATACTTTTATCACATCGGCCCAGCCGCCCAGCCAAAGCCTACGGGAACCACATCATAGGGATACTGTTAAAGTTGTGCAATTTCGAGGACAAAAACTGCTGTTGCATGTATTGCTTAGATTTGATAGTTTACAATATTATGAGCAGTGATTCTGGAACAGATCTGTGTCTTTCTTATGCTGTTCATAAACATTAAATTGTGTAGCCATAATCAGCACAAACTGTTTTTGTTCGCTACTATAGCATTGACCGTCAGGTAGCTAACGTAAACATTACCCGTAAATTTTGTTGCTAGCATGCCTGCTGCTAAATTTCACCGTTTGTACAACACACCTATTTTGTCATGTGTAATTTACACTTACCGCTATCTATTCTCTTCTATTCCTCCTCTTCCTTTCTCTTCTTCCTATTGTGACTGCCAGATAGAAAACTCTGCTCCATGGTGATAGTTGAAGTTTTAGAATTTGCCGGCTGTAGGAATCGAGACCTTGGCTGGCTGCCAATAACTAGAGAGAGGGGCTCCCTTAAGGGGAATCCTGCCAGTGCACTTTACTGCATTGACCATAACAGAATTTAGGGGGGCGCTCACGCAGTCTGTCGTTGCATTCTATTCATGGCCCGT
>OMPJ01021424.1:0-13408 GCA_900312935.1 Carapus acus
AACTTCAGCTGACAGGCAGCAGCAGAATGAACAGCCTTAGACGTATGAGACGTTTCCCATCTCGCTCAAAGACCATCGGAAGCATTTCCAAGTTGTTTATGGACGGATTTGCCGTAGTTCTTAGCACGTTAACATGTATAACACATCCTAATTTGACGTTTTATGGCTTGCCAGGGACTGCGTACGGCAGCTGACTACTGATTCTCTATTGCTCTTGTTAGACTCATTGGGGCGGCAGCAGGAGGAACAACATACATTTTAGCAGCCATACGAATCCCGTAAAGTTGCCTTCTTACTTCATAAAAGTGTTTTACGGGCGCTGATGTTTTAATGGTGTTTACAAGGTTTGGGATTAACGGAAGCCGTCTGCCAGACACTCGTGTTCAGTGCCTCTTGCCATCGAGCACTCAACTTTCTTCAGACCCGTTTTATGCCTTGATAAAAGGCGGCAATTATCCACCCGGCATATTGTGCTGGATGAGAGTTTGCCGCCGAGACGGAGCAGCGAGGAAGCCTCCTTGTTTTCAGGTAGGACCGCGATGAATAAGAATGTCCTCTCTCGCTAATCCATTCCCATTGATTGCCCATGGAGGACTGTTATTTGCATATTCAATTGACAGTAAGATTTGTGTCGTGCTTTGGAATTATGCGCTGTGTAATGGACATCGTGGGTGTAATTGGGTAGTTGAGCTTGGAGTTCGGCAGAGCCATAAATCTCTGCTCCGAGTCAATTTTTTTTTGAGGAGTGCTTGAAACGATCAACAGTGACTTGAACATAATGACTGTAACTGCTTACATCACACGACGCTTTTGCTTCATTGAACAAGCAATCTAAATCAAAAGAATAAAAGCATCCTGATTCGTCGCATGCCTCCGTTTGACCCCAATCCACGCCAAACAATTGCACCTGACTCATGTTTACAATAGCGGTTCAAACGACTTGGACCCTGATGAATTTGTAGATATTTGTCATACTGACAGATAATTTTACACGTTTTGGAGTTTTGGAACCACAGTGTTTGATCCTGACACATTTTCTCTCCTACAAAAGTAGCACAGCAGTAGGAGTATGAGTGGCAAAAGTGGTAACGGAATACAAGTGACTGTGACGTGCGGTGAGGTTCGTGGCTGGTGAGGCACTGACTTCATCACAGCCAGATTTGCAAACAAACTGCATGAACCCTACTGAGCATCTTATTCACGTATCTGATTGGCAGCAGTTAACAGGTTATGTTTAAAAATAACATAGAAGTGCAAATCACTGGATGAATATCACCATGTAATTATTTTTTTCACTCTACGTTGTTCTCTATCCATGATGCCAGATGAGGCACGGCCTCTCCTTCCTCCCCCTGACCGGGCGTCACTGGAAAGTGGCCAATAAGTGTGGAAAGGCTGTCTGGCACAAACGGTCTGTGCATAATGTTGATTTCTTCATCCGTGTTCTCCCGCTGAGCCTCACGGCCGTCCGCTTGCGAAGTGCGGCACGAGCTTCCGATTCATCCCGCGACCGTGGCTTGACATTAAGGCCTTGTGTTTATATACATCCTAAAGACTGTCAGTCATTGTGATGATGTGTTGTCCCGCTCTCAGAGGCGTTCAGTGGACCATATCCATCACGGGGATGGGGGTCCATACCTGGAATGGATCTGCTCCATAGGCCCAGTCCATTAACACATCCACTACTGACCCATAAATCACTGTCCAAGGCCTTTTCAGACAGCCTGTGCCTGCTGGAACGCCGCGGCCTCCCCTACCATTCACATTTGAACCCCACAAATAAATCAGACTTTTCTCCCTGACAACTCCCATTTCTTTTTTCCCCTCTTTTTTTTCATTTCTCTTACAGCTCGCATTTATCTCCCTCCTGTCTTTCCATCTCTTACGAAATGGACGATTTTCACTCCACCCTCGCAGATTTTTGAAGTCCAGCACGGAAATATATCTTCTTAATATAGTTTATCTAAGTTGAGATAGTCTTACTGAGACGCTGTGCTTGAAAGAATAGATGTAGAGGGAATCGGGCCTTTTTGACTTGAAGCCTGACTTCATCCCCGAATCTGGCTCATTGAAAGAATAAATTGATAACAAAAATAATGAGGTGCAGTTGCACCGGTTTCTTTGCTAAAACTCTATTTTGCCAAAGAAGGCCAGCAGAGAAAAACAGAAGAGGCAAATGGTGTCTGAAGTGAGGCGCGTCTCTGCCTTGGCTGAGCAAAGAGAAGCAGGATGCGGTTAATTACCGCCCAAGGTTCTCGGTTCTGATGTCAGCATGTCCAGCGAGGTGCAACACAGTCAGATGGTGGAACTGTCGAACTCGCTTATGCTCCGGCGTAGGCAGCCGGCCAGGAGTCATCTGCTCTCACAGAGAAACAGGCTACAGACCAGCGGTCATTCTCCGACGCTCCAGTCTGCAAGTCTATGCTCCCCCCTTCCATCCCTCCTTCCCACGTCCCTGCTCCCCGTCCCCATCACCTCCTCCCGCCAAATTAACTCTGCAGTAATTCGTTCGGACCGAACATGTATGAAGGAACCATGGAGCCTGTTCACGGAACCTCATTTGTCTCGCTTTATGGGGTGATACTTCTGACAAGAAGAAGCAAAATGGAAAAAGCTAATTGTCCAGGGAGGACACACTTTATATTAATGTCTTTCTCCATCTGCTTCACCATACTCCACCATTTCTCTTCTTTTTTTTTCTTATTTCTTCGCCGGGGGAGGAGAGTTGATTAGCATCTGATTAGACCTATTCTTGCTCGTGCGACTGACATTGAGGATTTTCTTTTTTTTATGTCATTGTAATTTTACGCCACGCTCTTTGGGCTGAAGTGGCAATATTTTTACATCCGTATTTTCCTACCCAGCACTTTTTTTTTTCCCTTTTCCTGTAGCGCAGAATGTGGGACAGTGAGCGTTGGCACTGTAGATGTGCACAAGGAAGCTTTCTCTCCAGTGAAGGATGGCGCTGTTCGTCAACCACCACCTCGAGCAATGTGAGAGCCAGCAGGAAGAACTCCTGAGGCAGAAGAAAAAAGGAAGAGGGAAGCAAAAGTGCGGGTGTGGGCAGGCGGAGGAGGGGCTGGTTGGGTTGGGAGAGCGGATGGTGATACAGAAGCTGAAGGGGAAGGATGCCAGCTCATTAAAGATGTACAGTGGAGACACGGCGCAAAGAAAGAAAAGTTTTCTCGCCGGCAGACACAAACGGGAGTGAGTCCCGGCGTGGCCATAAGCTAGTCGGACTAATGTCAGGCGACCCCCGCCAGCTTCCCGTCTGCATGAATGCGGCACGTCGCTTCTCTGATCGGAGTCCATAGAAAAAAACAGATAAGGCTCCCAATCCGAGATCAGAGACGGTTAAAAGTTTGATTTGGGGGCTTTCGCCGAGAGCATCGCTAATCACCGGCTGGCCCTTGAGACGCGCGTTTAACGAGGGACGCCATCGCGTGTGGACGCTACTCAGTGGAGAGGACCTCCATTATTTCTTCCTGCTGAGGGGATGTGAGATAATATCAGCTATTACTTTTTCTCAGAAGTCATCTGGGCCTCTCCACAAAGAAAAGTGCTCCCTCTACTGCGCTCTCCATGCAAGTCAGCCACAGCGTCATTGTATGGTGCGGCAGCAGTAGTAATAGCTAATGGGAACTCACAAAACTGACAAAAAAAGGCCAACTTTATAGTGACAGAATGGATTTTTTTTTTTTATGAGTTTATTAATAGAAATCGTTTTTTTTTCCTTCCTAAATGGTATCAGTGTTGGTTTTGATGTTCTGAAGGCTTTCAGGACTGGACAAAGCTAATCATACTAATTTTGCGGATTTCAGTGTGATGGCTCTGACAGTCTGCAGGCTGTTTAATAGCCTATTCATGGACCTTCTGGAGGCAAAATATGTCCCTGTAACACTGTGGCACGAGCTCCCCGGTGGAGCTGTAATTACTTTATGAATCCATTATCATATAGCAGGTTACCAACGCGACTGTCCGACCATGATGCTTCCTCTTTCTCGGCATGATCCTTCCGCCCCTTCAGAGAACAACGAGGACAAAATGTTATCGGACCTCAAGTGCTTCATTGTGTTCACACTCTGGCAGGGGAGGCATGGGCGCCAGGCGGATTTGTGTCGCAGGCGCGCCGCGACAACTTACCATGACCGAGGGGGAGATTCTGCGGCGCGCGCCAAGGACGGTGCCTAAGCAGCCACGTTGCGTTTCTGACCATCCATCATCTACACCTGCGCGTCCGACTTTGATATCTGCTTCCCCGCCGCGATTATTGCAAGGCAGGGGGAATGTGCCGAGGGGAGGAATGCCTCGTATCCTACTTTAAGCGTGATGTGCAGCTGCAGCGCCTGAAGAATGTGTGTTAGAATGAGTTTTGACATTCACTTTGCTGCATGTCCGTGCTGCTAGCGCGGCGCATTATTCACTCATAACGCACTCTTTGTGTAATGCTAATGCCTCCTCGCTGTTCCACATGCAAATTTCGCTTTAGTGTGCTTGTCACCGCGTAACCCAATTTCAATGCCGGTCCAACAGCGCTGCGTTGACTGGCAGTGAAATATCAGAAAAGAAAAAAGAAAACAGAACTCTGAAGAGGGAAAGGGTAGCTGTGCCGCGCTTGCGCACATGTCTTTAATTTTCCAGCGTGTAGCGCAAGCTGTGTCAGAGGTGCAAACATCCCTGGTTACGTCTTCATGGGAATGTCACGACACCCTTTTCTCCGCAGCGAGAGCTCTCCGTCTCCAGGTTATTATTCGACTCTTTGATGTGAGTCGGGCTTCCGGCCGCAGTGCTGCTTTTTTCATTATATCCTTGGCAGTTTTCGGGCTGGAGATGTTAACCAAGGGACATAAAGTTTCACTCCTGGGTGATTGCGCGGTCAGAAACGGCACAGCGCGCAGCAGCAATACAGATGCCAGGGGGAGAAATGCGATTCAGGATTTGGTGGGCGAGAGCGGCTGGATATTCCAATCGGACGCGGAGGCGAAAGGTTTGCGTCCACATTATCCACATTCACATCACAAGCTCATTAAGAAGAATAATGGCGCTCAATAAAAGCAATCAAGCTCTGAAATAAACTACAATTAAACAACCTTAGTTTTCCACATTAGAGCAGAAAGCACCCCTCCGGGCTCCAGCGGAAGGACATCACTCCGCTCCTCTTCCATCTGCCGCCGACGAGTGCAGACTCGGCGCAACCCCCCCACCATCACACACACGCACACACACACACACACACCCGACAGCCGCGTGGCATCAGCATGAGACGAAGACAAACAGGACAAAGAGGGTGGCTGAGTGTCCTTGTTTGTCGCGAGTATCCGTAATGCCTGCGCCACGCTAACCAAACACATTCCAGATCAGTTAATGTCTACTTACGATGCGCAAACACACTGCGTACTGTTGTCTCTCTGCGAAAGTGTTGTCGCCGCAATAAATCCTCCCCAAAGCCGCAGCATGCTGCGTCGGGGCTGGAGAGCGCGAGCGCAGTCGCGCGGCTTTGGAGTCGGCGCACAGCGTCGGGAAAGGAGCCTGTATGCTTAGGAGGCCTAATTTAATTGAGGGATTAGCAATGCTGTACGGGGTGTAATGCACTTCTTTCAGCACCTGCCATTTAACCTTGCCGGTGGTGAGCCGGACTTGCAAGCGGGAGAGAGAAAGAGAGGTTAGACTTAATCGCCAATCACGCTGCAGCTCTGGATGGAGACTGGAAGTTTCACTTTCATTGATTCAAACAGATGGTGGAACCAGAGTTTTTTTTTTCTTACTGCTGACTCGATGCCCAGATGAACAGCAGTGGCGAGCTTGCCACGGCTTCATTAAATATTCACTGGGTGTGACAACACACCAAACATTAGGCGTACGCTCATCAGATGAGGCACCGAAGAACCACAATAAAAGCGCCAGCGTGCAGATATCTATACCGACGTGTATCCCTGGGAGAAGACATTTACCTCATTCGAGGGCCTCCACTGAAATATTGATCAGTCTGCAGCTACAGCCTCCATTGCTCAGTAAGCTTGATAACACACGTCAGGGCTGCATTAATTATTAACTCTCAAGTTATTGCTCAATTTTTTTTCACCACCCCCCCTTTCAAAAATGGGTATTAGTCCTAGAGATCTTGTCCCCCGCATACGTTTTTCTGCCTCCACCCATTATGAATTGCTGTGTGACTTTACATCAGGCGACACACTTTTTTTTTTGCCTCATTTACCAGGGATGCAAAAAAAGAGAATGTGATGACGCTTTGGAAAAAAGGGTTATTTTGAGACTCTTTTCTCCTCAAGACTGGGCTTTTATGCATGCAAAATGCCTTCTTGGAACTTGTGCCACCTGAGGATTTGTTTATGTTAGCAATTAACTGGAGGAAAGATGATTGCTGGGCAGGTCGGGAAAATAATTACAGGGCTTAGACGATGTCAGCCATCATATTAGGCCACATCAGGACCTGTCTCCAACGTCCAGAATTAAATAAAAAGATGCAAATGAAGCGCTGGCGTGCAGCAGAGGGGCACATCCTGTGGCACCATAGTAACAAGCTCATTAAGATGCGGTGTCACAACACGTGAGGGCTGTGTGTTTACTGGCACCGAGCACCTGGATGTTGCCGTACTGGCACGGAGGTGTGGAAGCGATGTTTACATCTAACAAAAGGCTTTAAGTGGAACCATTATATACCATCTACCGGTTTTAATAGAGCTTAGAGAAGCATCTGTCTCTGTGAAAATCTGCCGAGGTGAGAGACGCGGCGGGAGCTCCCGTGGTGCTGTAGTGCAATAGCGTCGCCGTAGGAGCGAGGCGGAAGTCGTGCTGGGCGCCATCCAAGTTAAGCAGTACGCACATACACACACTATTAAGCAGTACACACATACACACACTATCCCACAGCACTTTCACTTGGCCTATGAGACGATGTAGATATTCACCTTCTGAAACTTCTGACAGCAGGTTGTAAAGTGATAGGGTCTCTATGCTGTGTGTGTGTGTGTGTGTGTCCCACTGCACCCGACCCTTAACAGAACATCCTCACACACACGCAGGGGTGAGGGAGAGGTAACGTTGGTAACGTTGACATCAGGCAGCGCTGATGTGCGTTCGCCCGATGATACACTTTCTTCAGCAAGATGCGCCTAAACAGACCCGGAAGCTGATTTAATTGTGCCAAATCTGCTCGTGCTCTATTTATTTATCTATTTCTCCGTTTTATTTTTCCCAGCGAGCATGTGAGGGAGTGAGAGAGCTTTTGGAGGATGGATGCTTTGTAAACAAACGCAGCTGTATCCTCTTTAAACAGACCCCGTGGCTCTCCTCGCCTCTTCTTCTGCTTCTGAATGCATGTGTGCCTGTGTGTGTGTGTATGTGTGTGTCTGGATCAGACAGTGGTGCGTAGGCTGTAATTTACTTCTGTCACAATAAGTGAAACACAGATGTAGAATAGCAATTATTACCAACATCCCTGCAATTTCCCTCTGTTTGGCTGTATCTCTGCACACCTTTTACTCTGGTGTTTCCCGCCGCGTCGCCATCAGTGCGGCCATTTGAGAGCTTGGATTGCAGCGATAAAGAACCAACCTAGATCCATAATAAGATGGTATTCTATAATAAAATTCCTTAGTATATTATCGTATTTAATGAATTTTTGTCTTAGAGTTTACAAAAAGCTGGGATACATGCTTTTGCTCTTGGTGGCTTTGCCCTTTGCTTTTGAATCTCTCCCTCCCCAGAATCACTGGAGCGTGCAGCGTGAATCTGTACGTGTC
Source organism: Carapus acus (assembly GCA_900312935.1). Classification (NCBI taxonomy): domain Eukaryota; kingdom Metazoa; phylum Chordata; class Actinopteri; order Ophidiiformes; family Carapidae; genus Carapus; species Carapus acus. Next base: position 7,761 of record OMPJ01021424.1, read on the forward strand.
CCTTGCCACTGCTGCAATTTGTGTTTTTCTTTCCTGGCAGAGATATATTAAGTGTAAAACCGCTAATGGAGAAGAATTAGAGATGCCGACCGAGATGGCTAATGTGATAAAAGAGGCAGAAAAAAAAAGCTCCGGGAAATATTTTGGCTCTGAAATAAACAAATGCTTCAATTCGCTTGGGGTGCTCGTTGCCTCGCGACCTTTCTGCCGCTCGCTGTTGTGGGCCAACGCTGGCTGGCTGCCCACTGTTTCCCGTGCGGTTTTGGTCACAGCCTTTAGGTTGCAGGCAGACAACAACCCAACCGAGCCCCAAAGCTGCACCAGCTGCACGATGTGGTTGTGACGCTCGGTCCAAGCTTACGCTGGCTGTTAACCCCGCGTGACCTTCGGCGGCAAAGCCTGCCACACAAATCCTGTGATGGGCCGATGCGTTTTGCACCGTACTCGAGCCAAGCTGTCGGCTTGGCAAGTCAGCAGATCGATGATTACGACAAACAAAGTGTCAGATAGTTTAAGGAACAACTGATGGATATTGCGCGATTTCCTTTTTGTGGTCAGCGTGACCATGGCATGAATAAAGGCAAAAGCAGTGATTGTAAAAATGGATGCTTCGATTTGGGAAAAGGGAAATGATGAAGAATGGAATTTGAGATTCAAAGCAGATTAAGTGGTCGGCTTTCAAACCGATTTGAACTTCAGCGCAGACAGTGCAGTTTTTCAAGAAAAATTTAACGTGGAGAAGTGATACCAAGTCATTCTGGCAGCCGATTATCTGCAAGAGCAGTGGTGGGAAGCAGAGTTGCGTTTTGTGGCTCTCTGACATCATATTTGCCACGACAAGATCAGTGACTCATAAATTCCAGATATCATTCTAGCCTGAAAGAGAGGACCTTTTCCTTCTCTTTCACACTGAGCAGAGACCGAGTGTGTTGTCACTAAGTTTGTCCAAAGCCATTAGTTTACTTCTCATATTTGCTCCTTACTGACAAGTGGTAGATTGTTGGTGACGATTACAGAGGCTTTTAAATTATTACTTTTTAATCTTTTTTCTGCTTGATCGCGCTCTGCGGTGGTGTCCCCCAGGGCCTGACCACTGGAGACACTCCACCGCTCAATTAGCTTCCCGACAGAATCCTGCCCGAGCCGCTCTCGTCGAACGGGCGTACGATCGCCTAACACACTCACCCTGGCTTAAAGAGAAGGACGGCGTCTCCTTTTTCAACGCTTCATTTGTCCTAATGCTCTTTTAAATGGGCTTGGGCTGTAGCGATGGACAAGTATTCTAGCGGCGCTGCCTTGTGCGATAAGTAGCTCCGTCATCTGACCGCCCTTGCAGGCCAATTATAAAGCTGTAGCGGGGCAACACCTCCTCAGTCGCTTCTGTTATTGAACCCGTCTGATCCCTCCTTCATTTTCTCTTTTTGTCTCTCTCATTTCGCCTCATTCCCTCTCTTTCTCTCTATTGCTCTGCGTCTGTCCCCCCCTGCGGCAAAGAGTTGAGAGAGCAGGCGCGGTGACGGCCAGCCCCAGTGTCCTTTAGTGTCCGATAACAGAGCCGGTCCCATCAGCTGCCTGTCTCGGCCAAGCAAGGCCTGGCTAATGGATTTGGCTGGCAGGCATACATCCCTTCATCCCAATTCAGCCACCCTGCTCTCTCTCGCACCTCTCAATTATTCAGACTCCACTTCTATGCAAATGGTTTCTATCGAAGAGAAAACCCCGACGTCATTTTCATCTGGTTGTTATGTGTGCTGATGCGTGGGACTCTGGAGACTTGTCGCCTGTGACATATGGTATAGCCGGCGAGATGGAGCACGCCGCCCGCTCGGCGATCCCTCATCTCCTTGTAGGCGAAGCTCCATCAGACCTGAACCATTAGGGGCTGATCTATCGAAGCGCCGCACACAAGTGGTAACACTCTCTAGCAGTTCCCTAGCAACCGCCGGAAGCACTGGTCTCTTTCACTGTAATGCTCAGTTGCTTAGCTACAGACACTGACAAAACTACACATGGCTGATCTCCCCACAGAGTCAAGGGCCAGAATCCTGCGGTATCATTCCCAAACCAGATCAATCAGGGAGGGGCCCGGGATAAGACGCCCCAAAATCTGTTCTTGTTTTCATTTTTGGGGGGTACTTTTTTAAAGATTTCCTGCCAGCTTTTATCTCGTCTGGTACAACATGGTTGCCTTTCCTCACCGGGCTCGCTTTCTCTCCGACCGACGGAACGTGACATTTGAATTAATGTGCTCCCTTAGACTGCGCCTCCCCCTCCCTACCCCACTGTAACATCTGTCTGAGAGGAAAGGTGGCATTTGTGTACGTTGGCTCCGCTGGGCTGCCTCCCAGAGTCGGAGGATGAGCGAAGGGCATTGGGTGTCGGTGAGCGTGTGGGGGGGTGGTTGGGATGGGGTGGAGGTTTTAGAGGACTGTGTAATTAAAGCACATAAAACAGCCAAGCCTCAGGAAGGCAGCAAGGTGTGCTGCTGATTTAGCCCTTCCCCTCCACGCTGGCCACCTGTTAAAGGATTTATTTCCCAGGTCAGCGGCGGGCGGCTGCCATCATCCAGCAGTCCGCCTCCGTCTACTTATGGCACTGTGGGAGGCCCCGCAGAAGAGAAGGGGAGGTGAAAGGTACAGTTGCAATACAGCCGCAGCGAAAAAAAAAAAAAGAATGTAGTCAATCACCCCAAAACAATGACTTTATTCCCCCCCCCTTTCCTCCCTTGTGGGGGCTGTGAATTCCACTATAGGCAGAAAAATCATTTCCGCCCCAGAAACACTTTGAGGAGTCGTTAAAAAGTTGGAGGAAATATTTTGCCGCGGCGCTACTTCTCCCCCGTCCAACCCGAGCTTGCGGAAAGCAGTGCGCCGGTGAGAAACTTCTTCCTCAAGCCATCTGGGAGACACTCTGCCCTTCCAGTAGGCTACCTCAGCAATGTCACACCCCGCCTTAGCAGATGCGTAAAGAAAACACCAGCAAGCGCATTTACCCCCATTTCACACTCTCATATTTCATTTCTGCGTCCACTGAGGGTTACCTTTCCATTTTCTTCACCGCCGCAGATACCACAAGGTGAAAATGGTATGTTATCTGTTTATTTATGAGAGCTGCAGTAAGGGCCATTGTGTTTACCATCGCAACAGATCTCAGTGTGTTTTCAAGTCGTCTCAGAGGTAATTTGAGGAATCTGTGGCTAGCTTGGTGCTAACGAGGCCAGGGGTTGGTGCACCCCGCCTCCTTTTCTACCCCCAGATGGCGGCGCGCCTCTGCAGCGCCCCCTCCCTTTCTTCTTTTTTGAGATGCAGGCACGCCAGGGCATCGCCAAGCGGTGGCAGGGCCCCTCTACCCCAACAAAAAAAATAATTAAGCGCGCTGTCGCAGCCTTTTTTGCTTCGCTGGCACAAAATTTCCATCCAAGTTTCAACATGGGAGAAGGCCACTGCCTCCACTGTTGCTCATTCGAGGAGACCAGCTACTGTTCACACATGTGCGCACACACACATGCACACACACCACGGTGCTTACTGTTTACTCGGGATGTCACTGCCACGGCACAGAAGAAGCAGCTCCTTGATCAAATGTCTCAAAGGAGCAACACTTTGTAAACAACCAATAAGAGACGGTCCTTAGCAGGGCAGTAATTCATCTCTTTGTTTTTACATCCCGTACGGGCGGCTGCAAATACAAGAGGAATCGTTGTTATCCTTGTTCAGCATGCAGCCACAGCTTGGGCACAAATCACAATCATGTACACACACACGAAAACACGCATGCAGTTGAGTCGCGGCACGCACATAAAGTTCAAAATTAATGATCGTGCCCAAGTGAGACACGAAATCCATTCGCAGCAGTATAAAGTGCCAGAAACGACTGCTGTTTCCAAGACAACACTTTGGTAATCAGGGGGACGGATTGTTCAGCGGTGTAATGATTTGCAGGTATACAATAACATGTAATAGTCCTCATGATTTACATAACTATATGATTAACTGTGAGTGTTGTGACAGCAGAGGCGAAGGGAAAAAGGCTTTTTTTTTTTCTTTTTTTCCCTCCTCTAGACTGCTGCCGAATGTTAGGAGTTGCTATCAAAGTGCTGTAGGCCAGCGTACATATTCCACTGGAGCTTTCTGGCACATTAGAGGGTCTTAAGTGAAGTTGTGGGGGATGCGGCGCGCCTACACGTCCCTTTGGATGCTTCACAGACGAAAGAATGTTACAGAAACACAGAGGGAGTTACGCAACGCCCCTCTTTTTAATGCACGGCGGGCACGTTAAAGAAACTGACGGCCCCGCAAATGCGCCTTTAAGAGTACGGCTCAGATATCCCACAGACAGTGTGTAAATCAATACTGCTGTTTCAGAAATGGATCCAAATCTTGGTACTCACATCTGTTCCTCGAAGGGGGCGATACATAGTCTTAAGGTAATGCATTAATGTAATCGCATTACTTTTGCCCGGTAATGTCGTTGTCTAATGCGCCGCCATTTGATTATCAGTAATTACGCCGCAGTTACTGGCGCGGCAAAGATTATGTTATGCATAAGAATCCATCGGGCTCGCAAGCATGATGGATTGAATTAAAACCTGTGTCACTACCTATCAAGGGCAATTATTTAGCTCTGGCTCCTTGCCCCGTTCATTCCGACACAGGGGTCCATGTGTGCGTCAGGAATTAGGACTGTTAATTTACCAGGCGGTAAGATTAGAAAACGGTTAAAATCTGTCAGAAGCACGTTAGCATGATCAATCCATGTTCAGGAGAGTGAAATCCGTGCAGGGGCTTTATCAGAAAATGTGTCTAACTAGCGAAACTGAACGTCAGCCGCGCCCTGTCTCGCCACATTGATTCACCGGCGTCTTCAGGCCTTTGTAGTGTAAAATTCATCAGTTTTTAAAGTTTTATCTCAGTGCTGGTGAGGACAGAGGCTATAGGCTACATGCATCCCCATAGCGCTCGTCTGCTCAGGCATTGCACTAAAGCGTGCAGTGTTCTTTAGCGGCTCTTCATCTTTTCGGTTCCTTATCCCGAGCAGGTTTGCTTTGAAGAGCCCCAATCTGGCTGGCTGACTAGCACGTCTTCTGCTCTGGGCCGGATTTTAGAGCTTGTTTTTTTGTTTTTTTGGGGGGCTTCTTTTCTGGGGAGGGGTTGACTCAGCTGAAAGAGAATCTGCTCGGCGTTTACAAGCTGTCTGTTCCAGAGGGAACCAACCGCCTAGGCTGAGTGGGAAACTGCGTTTGTTCTCGCGCTTGCTGATGCATAACCGCTTTCATGGACGACACTTGATAAGATAAATCGCATTTGATTTGCCCCAGATGAAAAGAAATCACTTGATTACTGTTAGAGTTTGCAACCGCTTCTTCCTCATGCTCAATGGTGTTTTATTCTACCTGCGATAGAGATTTTTAATAATTCTTTTTTTTCATTTCCACATTACGGCGTATTTGAAAGGTCAGGCCTGGAACTGATGGGTGCCATCTGGCCGATCTAGCAGGAAGGGAGACCTGCTCAAACGCTGCCAAGCTCCAGGCTAAATGATTCTCTTAGCCAGGGTGGAAGAGATGTCTGATTGCTGCGGCCCACTTTGTGCGGTTTGAAGTGAGACATTACCTGCAAGTCCTGCGCCGAGGTCCTACTCCCACTCCT
>OMPJ01021425.1:6434-21190 GCA_900312935.1 Carapus acus
AGGTGGCAACAGCCGTGAACGCTATTGGGTCAGCCAAGAGATCGGTAGCAGAAATTATAAATAAATAAATAAATAAATAAATAAATAAATAAATAAATAAATAAATGGTTCGAAGTCAAGATTACTGCTAAAAAAGCACATTGCAGCCCACAGAAGAGAAACATCTTCTACTGGGGGCGCTCAACCACGCAGCTGTTTCGTAAAAATAAACAAGTCATATGTTCAACGTTCAAAAGGGTACCATATTGGAACTGTAAATTCTTTGTGTATTCACAGAATGATATCCTTTCCTGTTAATGTCATTGAATTCATTATGTGATGGTGCCCTGAGAGCGACATGTGTACGACCTAGGGCACCTAAGATGTTGGGAAATCCGGCGATGGCATGAAATCCCTGCTTGAATTTTATTTGTTGGTGGTGTTCGAATGGGAATTGAATGCAGTCCGGGGCAAAAGAAATGATTGCTTCCAACACCGTCCGCATGATTCTAGTGACCGTTGGCTGTGAGATGCCGCATATGTCTCCGATCTCCCGTTGGAACGTCCTGGTGGCCAAGAATCCCAGGATGGACACAACCTGAATGTGCTCTGGGATAGCTTTGGAGCATTTTGTCTCCCACTTCAACATAGGTTGTAGATCACGGCACATATCCATCAGTGTATGTTTTAGGAGGCGATAGCTGCTGAGGAGGAACTCTGTGCTCTCAGCGAACACATCTGCGCGCTCCCTGCGTAGCGCACAGTGCTCTAATCTTCAAGCTCTGTCAGCCAGGCCATGGTGCGTTTTAAGTGTTTTCAGCGGGTTCTGTCACAGCTGCTTTTTATAGCTTGTCACACCAATTATTCAACGCATCTGCTACCATTTGAGAATATTCCCTCATTCCTTCCTTCATTCATTTATTAGGGGGAACGGGAACCGGTGAGGAGTTTGAGATGGCCTGACACTCTGTATGGGCTCTATTTGTTGCTGACACTGTTCTACCACTGGATGTTGTGCATATGCGTGGTCAGAGGTATGCGTAGGTTTACACACAATTCTACGCACAAGTTCGAATTGGTAAATATCATACTTTGTTTGAGAATGTGCGTACGCGCTATGTGCGCACAGTTACGTGCGCACGCACGGTTGACAAATTGGGTCGCTGGTGAGGCATCGCTAACTTCCCATCTGGGCAGCGGTTTGGTACAAACATTGGATTCCCAATGATGAGCGACTGAGACTTTGGTGAGACTGGAATCTGAATCGGAGGTATTTGACGGATCCTTGAGGGAGAATTCATGTACAGGTACAGTGACTCATGTTCCAGAAGAGAAAAGGTGAAGAAAGGACTGGGAGATCAGAATCAAAATGGCCCTCAATAACTAGATCACTGTCATCTGTGTACTAATAATATAATCCTTCACTATATTGAGGTTCACCCATCGTGATATCAGTACATAGCGCATTTAAGAGTAATAAGTATGCTTTACAGTCACTATGACACTGTTTCCAACATCATTGTGAAAATACGTTTGGCATCTCCACATTACAGCAATAGCACCAGTAACAGCAAGTAACACAGTAAGTATAAAAAACAAAAGATTGCACAATAACTGCAGTGTATATTAAAGGAACTGTACAAAACTGCAGTGTAAAGTGACTGCGCGCATACAGTGACATTTTTATAAATGTTTGAGGTAAATTCATATTGCTGTTTCTGAGGGACATTGCAGGTGTCTGCGGCCAAACGAAATTGAGATTTTCTTAAAATCCAATGTTATCTGTAGGGGGGAAAAAAATTCTAGCCCTAGAAAATACCAAAAACACAGTATCAGCGACATAGCTTTTAGCATTTAGATGGAAAATTAGATTGATTGATTGATTAGAGTGTTTAAGTTACGTACAGAAAGGGTTTTGTAGGGGTGAATGGAATCTTACGTAAACGTTGATGTACTGTATAAAACAATATTACAATACAGTGATGTACCCTGATCATTCACTGAAACCTATTCCGATTCGACATTCACCCATCGCACACAGTTCTGGAAGTTGACACCCGCGATAGGTGGGGGATTACTGAGACGGCAACTCTTACCTGAGGGTTTGCAGTTTACAGTATGGCTCCCTGAGTCCACTGCAGAGAGGCTCCACACCTGAGTCCTCCAGGTCATTGTTGGTGAGGTCCAGCTGAGTCAGGCAGCAGGTCTGGGAGCTGAGCACCAGGGACAGAGCCTCGCAGCTTCTCAGGGACAGATTACAGCAGCCGAGCCTGACGAAACAGAGATTCCAGACCGCATCACTTCAACGTGCGAGAAGTGCCGAGAGAGCGACGAGTGTTGATGGCGTCGTGTCCACGTACAGGTATGTGCTGGACCATTGAAACGCAGACAGCAGCCTCAGGAAGGGCTCCTCCGAGTCGCTGTATTTCTTCAGGTCAAACATGTCCACGTGCTCCTCAGAGGTCTGCAAAATGTAAGCCAGGGCGGACCAGTCCATTGGGGACAGACTTTTGCGCGAGAACCTCCCTGCACCCAGGTGCTGTTGCATTGTGGTCAGGAGAGAATCGTCCTTGAGCTCCTTCAGGCAGTGGAAGAGGTTGATGGTGGCCTCTGCTGACGGCTGGGATTTCCCAGAGAGTTTCTCCTTGATGTACTGCACCGTCCTTTCTTTGGCATTAGAGGTGTTTGCCATCCCTTTCAGGAAGCTTCTCTGCCTCTTCTGATTGGTGGTCACCGACAGTCCCAGCAGAAATCGGAGAAACAAGTCCCAGTGTCCGTTTGGACTTTGCAGAGCCCTGTCTATCGCAGACTCATGGATTTCCGCCAAAGAGGCTCTCCTGAAAAACATCAGGAGGCGTTGCAGCCATCCCCTCGACTCCAGCACGTTCTTTCCATGTTCGGTGAAGGACTCCAGGACGTAAACTGCAGCCAGATACTCTTGAACAGAGCGATGGATGAAACTGAACATCTTGCCGCTGTCCTCCTCATCTTCTTCCACACCAAAGACCTCTGTGAACACACCTGAGATGAGAGAGGCCTCCTCAACATCAATGCCGCTCTGCTTGAGGTCCTCCTCGTAGAAGATGAGGTTGTCGGTCTCCATTTGGTTGAAGGACAGTTTCGCTAGGGACAGGATGCACTCCTGGCATTTCTGGATGCCGTGCTCCTCTTTGTTCTTCTCTATCTGACAAATCAAGAACTTTGTGTACATGTCTGTCAGCGCCTTCGGTAGCTCCTCCTTTTCCAGGATGGAGGTCAGGACTGTGGCGGTCATCCTGCAGAAGATGGGGATGTGGCACATGATGTATAGACTGCGTGAGGCCTTGAGGTAACTGATGATTTTGGCATGCTTCTCCGCGGGGAATCTTTTTCTGAAGTACGCCTCCTTCTGCTCGTTGCTGAACCCCCTCACCTCCGTTACCATGTCTACAAAGCTGGCGTGGACGAGTCTGGCGGCGGCCGGCCGAGTGGTTATCCACAGACGTGCAGACGGGAGAAGATGACCATTGATGAGATTAGTCACTAGTTCATCCACCGTGGTCGCTTGGGTAACATCAATGTCTTCTGATGACTTCTGGCTGGTAGCGCAGCGGAGCTGCAGGCGGCTCTCGTCCAGCCCGTCCAGCACAAACAGAAGCTTGTATTTGCTGTTGTCGTAGTTGGTGTTCCCAGACATCTGCAGTTCTGTGAAGATTTTATCCAGTTGCTGCTCTCCAATGAACTTGGTTTCTCTGATGCTCCTGTGAATGAGTTTGGACAAAGTGCAGGTCTCTCCTCTCAGGTGGCTGAGTTCCCGGAAGCTGAGGGGGAAGACCAGGTGTGCGTCTAAATTTCCGTGGTTTTCCGACCAGTCCAATATGACCTTCTGGACGAGGAAGGTTTTGCCAATTCCTGCGATCCCGTTGGTCAGCACGGTGCGTATGGGTATGTTCTTCCCAGAGGGGTGTTTGAAAATGTCGCTGGGCTGGAGCGATTTCTGCGTGACTGATTTCCTCCTCAAAGCCTTCTCAACGTGCCTGACCTCATGCTGGGTGTTGATCTGCACATCGCTTCCCTCTGTGACGTGGAGGTCTATGTAGACATCATTGAGAAGATCCTTCACCATCCACTTGGACCTCTTTTCTTCAATCTGCCTTACTTTGTTGTTGAGGTTGCTCTGAAGCTTATTCTGGTAGAAGTTGATGGATTCTGTCTGGGGTGCAGGCACACCTACAAAAAACAGGACAATCAGATGCAAAGTGAATGCCAAGAGTGTGTCAAAACATCATCAGATATTTCCTGCAAGAAGGCTCTACACAGTGTCCACCTCCTCGTAGTTCTGATTGAACATGCACCGGCTCTGACTGAGCTGACATTGAGATTTTCACCTGTTGGTAGCAGAGATTTTACCAGGTCATTCCGGTAGACCAGCTGTAAAACCTTTACAGTCAAATCCAAAGCGCGATTAGGGCCAAAGTGTTGCACCATCAGATCCACTGTGTGCTCACAACTTTGATCCTTGTTCAGCTGGCCAGCAGGGATGGCGCTGAAGCCTTCCACCAGGCCGTTTTTCAGGTACCACCTGAACTCCCTAAATTGGTCAGGTTCTAAGTCATCCAGGGAATGTTTGAGTTTCTCCATCGTCGTCGCTGCCCTGCATAACAAGAGCATTGTCAGTAATGGGGACATTAGCATTCGACATTTTTGAATACCTGCAGCCGATCTACTGATAATAGGATTCTGTCCTGCAGCCGATCTATTGATAAAGGGATTCTATTTTCTTACATACTGTTCATTCTCATGGGGAAAGAGTTGAGCACAAAATGGATTCGGAGCAATATCTATCACAAAGACAATAAAGGTATTCGATTCCATTCTATTATCGATAACATGATACGCTTATCACATTCTACCTTTACTCTCTACTTTTACAAGATAGTGCTTGAAGACTTTCCGTTGTTAAATTTGCTCATGTTTGTAGAAATTTAGAACAAAGAGTTAATATTTTCTGATCATTGGTTTGCTTGCAATCCTAATCAGTATGATATCAACGACCAGGGGATTGCTACTGAGTATGGACATGCAGGAATTTGCCTCTGGCTGTAGGTAGGTCAGTAGGTAGGTAGGCAAATGAAGTACCAGCCCACAATCGGAGACAAATTCCTAGTGCATGGACATGTACAGACACCGTTTCTGATTGTTTTTCGATCTTGGTTGTCTGCTTGAGTCACTATACATGTACTCCCTGCTACATCCAGTATACATCATGTGTATACTGTCTCTTGTCTGTGTCTCGCGTCTTGGTGACTGGTTCTGTCCTCATGGGTATTGTGGTTATGTTTTTGTTTAGTGTAACATCCCCACTGGTGCCTAAATTCTGAAAACCATCACTGGATTTCCCTTAGGTGTTAGGAGCACCAGTGCCTATGGTAACAATCGGCACTAAATTGTATTGTTGCAAAGAGCAGCAATCCGGTTAAACCTGTTATTGACAAATTAACAAGAAACAGGGAAAATTGAAAATGAAACCAATGGCGTGGATTTTCGATGATGCACCGACTACAAGTGGCAACCAATGGACAGCTGCTGATAACACACAGGAGGTATACAGCATTTCAAACATTCAAAGTTATTGTCAACGCGGACCGCCTAAAAACACTTCAAAAGCGCTACTTGCAAACATGCCGTCGGTGAGATACATGAATTGACGACAGACGAATCTTAACGAGAATTTATCACGCAGCATGAGGGAAGAAAGTTTGCGGAGGCACACAAATTTTTTAAAAAAAATGTTGTTCTCCGTCAGCCCCCTGTGTTTCGCTTTCCCGCCAGACAAGAAACAAACGCTCCTCAAGTTTAACCTCTCCATATTTCCTACCGAGCTGTGTGTGTGAGTGTGTAACTTAACGTTTCATACACACCTTTCGCACCTTTCGCGCTCTTCTGCAGTGCCTCTGTGTGACGCGGTTTTGAGATGGTTGGTTTACCTGGTGGTCAACGAGGCACAACTAATCGAGCCAGACACAACTAGTCGAACCCCAGGCAACTAATCGAACTCCAGACTGTATAATCGAGCACAGATCCAGCGAGTCAAAACAAATCAGCTTTATTCATCACACACTGAGCAACGAAACTCGATTGCAAATCAGAGGGACCACTACTTTAAACACAATTTGAATCAAAATATTATTCCATCAGGCAAAGAGTCATTGAAATCGCATATGCAGACGCGATGGGAAATCAGAGCACGTTGGTATCAAACAGAGTTTGGCACTGTTCTTGGAAAACGATCCATGTCTGCCTCCTACAGAAAAACAGCCTCAGTCAAGTGGACAGACAATGCAGTGGCCACAAGGCAAATGTTTCAGACTTTTAGAGTGCCTCTCATCCAGAAGGACAAGAGACACAAGTCTTTTTCAATGTGCTTAGAAATCCATGGAGCGGTAAACGAATAAAACCCCTCTAATTTTTGACCCATCGAGTTAATCTGAAATGTTCGATTAAATACAGACGCTGTGACGCAATCCGCAATGTCTACATTTTCATGCTGCCTGTGATTTCTTGATATTTAACTACCAAAGAGCCAACGTGAACATCGTTCTCGAATTAGGTGTTTACATCTTGACAATATGGAGAGTAGGCAGAGAAGGATGATCCACGGTGGCGACCCCCGAGGGCAGCGGCCGAGAGAAGAGGAAGAAGATCTATAAACAGTGAGGAAGATCGCTGCACTTTTTCAGTCTTTGACAGCCCATCAGCTCACAGAAAGCTCAATTAAATGTCTTATCTGTCTCCTAAATCTAACAGGGCAGCAACTGTCAGCTCTTTGGTGAGATGTGTTGAACTTTCAGAGGACAGAAGAAACAGCTCTCTCGTTCAGATATATATTTCCAACATTAAACGTGTCATCCAGAGCTTAACGTCAGATTTCACTCCAACATTTCCAAGGTATCACTTCTCCGTCCCTCATTTTCTGGACAGTATTAGCTGTGACCTCATGCTGGCACGAGAGGAACAGTGGTGGTCCCCATGGCGCTAAAAATCAATATGAACGTTCAAACAAATGTTTCATTACATCAAAAGTGAATAATAGTAAGCAATACATCACTGCAGACCAAGATAGGAAGTGAGAATTGGAATCTTGGTGTAGAAATACAAATGCAAACCTCAACGCTCCAAACTAAGTTGTCCCCCAGGAAATCTGGCATGTTATAGTATTGTATATAATGTACAGTTACAGATTCAATCTCATGGTATGTTGGGGCCACAGAGCAAAAATAAGTGTAATTCAATTGCAAGAGAAGCTTTGCAATGCAATGAAAAAAAAGAAAGAAAGAAAGAAGAAAAGAATTAAGGCTTTTGAAATCATACAGATGTGCCCACAATGTTGAGGACAGGACATGCTAACATACAATATTAATTTAACATCACATATAAAAACAACAGCCACAGCCTTTATACTCATTATTTCACTGCTCTTAGACCTGAGATGTGCTGCAGATCTCTTTCTAAACCGTCAAGATATAAAGTATATACTAATTTGTCAACAACATTTTTACATCTGCTAAGCTTGTTTTCCCTTGCTTGTCCATCTTTCAGCAGGAGGAACTGAAACTCGGTGGCTATATCGGACTTTATCCATGGAGGACCTCACAAAATCCTGGTACCTGTCTACATGACCATAGTGTGTGTTCCTTGGTCCAAGCTGGTCCGTCTGTCACACCCCTGGAGCAAAGCAGAAGATCTGAGCACCACTGGGCAGGGTTCTTAGAGGTAGTCTTCCTCGCTGGATGGCTCATCTTCGTCATCGTGGTCGTAATGGTTGACCTTGTAATGGTAATAGTTGCAGGAGCTGCTGGGACCTTCGCCAGGGTCGTCGCTGCTCACCGATGAGCTCTCCACGCTGATGTCCGAGGGGTTCGAGCCAGCAGATGGCAGATGGCTCATCCACTGCATGTGCTGGGTGAAGGTCCGCCCCCAGCTGCAGTGCTGACCAATGGGGCGCAGGTGCCGGATGAGCTCAGCTGCCTCCTGCCAGTAAGAAGTTCACTTATTCTGGCCCCGCCCAGAGCGCTGTTTACTCATGGTGGTCAACATCTGGCTGATGTACGAGGTCAGGAGGTCGTCCATTTTGTAGCCCTGCAGCACAGGAGGTACATAGGCTCAGGTGAGGGTAAGGCACTCGGTGTGTGGAACTGTTTTAATGTGGAAGCTGTGAGTGTGTGTGTTCACACCCCACCCACCAATGAGGTCTCACAGAGCAGTTTGCTTCCCCGGACCAGGTTTCCGATTGTGATATGGAAGTAAGTGTTGCCACTGCTCCAGTTTGAGATCTTAGTGAAGGGATATGTGGTCAGCACGTCCTGAGAGAGGGAGAGAGAGAGAGAGACAGGGAAACAGAGTGAGAGGGGGAGGGAGAGACTTCAGAATTTTATTCAGGAAAGGAAGATACTTTTTCTAAACGGCTGACCCTATCCACACCCTTCACAGCAGAGGGTATGTATTAGCATCCTGTGACGTTATCGGGCTCACACACCTTCGACTTGGGGTCAATCAGACTGACCCCGTGCTTGTTGATGGCAATGAGCAGGATCTCTGGGAAGTTGGGCTCTGTGGTTTGCTGAGAACAAAATGGATTTCGCACAAATGGTGAGAGATCACCGAGACGTGTTTGCAGTAGGAAAAGATGGTGGATGACGGGCCGGCTGGCGTCTACCTTGACCTCGAAGAAGGCGGAGCCAAAGGTTGGCCATTTGTAGATGATCTTCAGGAACATCAGCTTGGCCTCCTCCCTCGATTTGCCAGCGTGCTTATTGAAGTAGGCGACCACAGACTGCCGCCATCGAACGCAAACACACACACACACACACCTGCGTATTAGCATAGCATTTTGAATTTGCAGACAGCAACAAATAGCAGTAATAGGAGGAACCGGAATCTAAGGAGTTCAAACAGTATTCAGTAAATAATCACAAAGAAGCATGATCTCTTTTTTTTTACCCTCTTCCAGTCATCTGGAGACATCTGTCGAATCAGATCCTGAGGAACCAGCTCCCGTAGGATTTTGGGAATAGTGGGAAAGTGTGACTTGTCATCTTCAAACTTGACACGATAGATGAGAGCTCCAAGTTGGAAAACCTCCTCTCTGGAGCACTTATGGTAGCCACGCAGGTACTTGGGTAGCTCCTGAGAACAGAGTGCAACAAAGGTCAGGGTCAGGGTGAAAGACTGACAAAAGTGGGAATTCACAAGTCCCCCGCTGACCTGATAGTAGTGGAAGATGGAGTCAGCAAAGGAGTCCTTCCCTGGGACCGTGTTGGTCCACAACTTCTTCATGAAAAATACCTGGTAGGTTAAGGAGGGGACGATCCCTGCAGGTTGGTGAGGCGAGAGAAAGATGAAATTATGAAGTTTGAAAGACCGTGGACCCTCACAAACTGGACCTCTGTGCAAAAAAATGATTACAGTCCAGAATTGTACCAACCGTCTTTGGCTGGACGAGATTTCTTGATCCAGTCCGTTAAATGTCTGACAAAGTCAAAGAAGAAATCCCCTTCTGGAACACTGATAACCTGTAAAACACACAAACAAATTAAAAAAAAATGAGGATTTGAGGAAAACAATGTAGGGGTATCACTTGTCTCTCTTGTCCTGCTTTCCCAATTCATACAGAGTTCTGCTGCAGTCCAAACTCTGTCTCAGCGTTACCCCGTGATGACCTCCTACCTTGTCTGAGATCTTGACAAAGAGGCTGAAACCTTCTGATGTTTTCAGCAGCAACCTGGTGGAGATGTTCTGACAGAAATCCTTTGCTTTAGTGCTGGACTCCACCTCAAAGGCCTGACAAAGAATTCACAAAACACACAGACTTTGGTCACACTTGCTGTGTGATGATCGTTAAGGCATCTGTGCTTTTGCAGGTGTAACATAGAATCGGACCTCATCAGTATCGTCAGGGAAATACACTTTGTGGAAGATCTGCGTGGTCTTATGTTGAATGGCCTCCACTTCCACCAGATGAGGAGGATACTTCCTGGATCCATTACTGTGGCCACGACAACAACGTCAAACCAAGATAGACTCACAAGAAATGAAAGTTTAGCAGAATGAAAGCTCCATCACATTTATTGTGTTCATCATAGTACTTTGTACAGTGTGTTTTCTAGATCGTATGTATACGTCGTATGTATGTGATTTGTGCAAACTATCGCACAATCAGTACTTTGTGTGTGCGTGCGAGTTACCGCAGGGCTTTGTGCAGCCTCTGTAAGCAGTCTCCGGACAGTGGGTGGTGTCTCATGGACTGTAGGAATCTCTGGACGTGTGGCAGCAGCATGTTACTGGGCGGGAACAGACCAGTGCAGAGCCACAGCAGCTCCCAGCCCTTCTCCTCACTGTACCTACACAAAGGTGCCGCAGCATCAGACCCCCCCCCGGCAGAGGGCCGGGCCCGACCTCATTTCACAGACGGCCTCCATACCCCCAAAGGCCACGCAAACCTGTCCATCCCGGGCCACCACATTGTAGCAGGTAAATTTGACGGGGGACGTACTTGACGTGGTTGTCGGTGAGCTGTTTGATGATCTGACAGTAAGCCTCGTCTTTCAGGGGCTCGGCTTTCAGAGCTCCTTCAAAGATCTGGTCTGTGAGCTCGTTGACGGAGCGCGTCCGTTTGGACGGGTAGTCGCCCATGTACTTCATCAGCGGTGGGACGCGTGTCAAGGACTAAAACGACCCCAAGTACCAGAGAGACCCTAACTAACGATTCTGGAAAAAAACTTCAGGCTGATCTTGTCTCCATTTCAGTGTCCCTCCTTTTGAGACCTCGCAGGCATTAAGAAGGATATCTATGAAGGCCATGCAGGCCTCCTGGGACAGCTCCTCATGGTTGAGGACTTTCTTCAGTAGCGGCAGTTTGAGTGGCTCTCTTGTGCAGCTCCACATTTTGTCCTTCCCTCGATTCTTGGTGACCATCACCCTACTCAGCGTGTGTTTGGGAGGAGGCCTGGCACATGAAATGCAGACAAAGAACTTAGTAAAACACGCTGAGAATATGAGAGAACATGAAAGCTGCCGAGATACTGACTTCCTACTTACTAATACTAATACTTTATCCCTCTATCCCAATTGAAAAGTGAATTCAAGAAATAAATCAACAGCACAAGAGAACATTTGTATATTGTGTATTTTGGATCTGTGCTGCCTCAGCCCCATTGCCAAGTACATAAAGGACGTGTATTTCACGTGTAGTACAGAGAGGTACCTGAAGAAGTCATAGGAGAACTCCTCCAGTGTGTATGGTTTCAGCCTGCCCTCGCTCTCTGGATGGATGACCTGGGAAACACGAGTCGACTGCTGCCTCTGGGCTGGCGTCATGGTAACCAGCTCCTGATTGGTCGGATTACAGCATTGAGATGTAGCTATGCTGCAAATCATAGCATTGTGTGCTCAAACTTGGAAGCTCTGGACATGCAGTGTCTCTCACCACAATGTCCGAAGGAGGCCTGGTCATGGAGGGCAGGACGTAGACGCAGTCTGCGGGGAAATCTCCTCTCTTATTGGTCCGTTCGTTGATACCGTGAGCCCAGCCGGAGTTGAGGACTTGCTCACCGGAGTCCTGGTCCAACAGGATGAGGTCGCCCTTCATGAAGCTCAGGAACGTGGACTCCTCTCCACCTGGCAGAATAAAATTGGTGTTAGTATGGGTTGGCAAGGGAAATCTTCAGAGATGAGTTTTTGTTCTTTCATCCACAAAACCTAAAACCTCATCTCATCCCATAATGTTGATATTGATATGACTGACGATGAAAACAATTTAATCGACCTGATGTCATTGTCCAGTACGTACTAGGGTTTGGGTTGTCTTGCAATGCCACCACAAACTTTGACCGGTTCCGCAGGCCTTCCAAGAACGTCACCACCAGGTCGCGGATGTCCTCTGCGTTGTTGGACGTGAAGGTGTACTCGTCGGCTTTAATGGTCGCCAAGGTGAAACTCTGACCCTGCAGCTTCCCTCCCCTGGGAGCGAGGGAGAGACAGACGGATTGGAGGAGGAAGAGGATGTTGAGAAAAATCTCATCATCTCATCAAAGAGCACTCATCTCCTCCTCACCTGCTGCTGGAGACAGCCGTGATTTCTGGGAAAGAGAGCTCCAGCAGGACCTGCTCCTGCTCGTCCACGAAGTAGACCCCGGTCCAGTTGACGGCTACGATCAGATCGTTTTTTGGTAGACTCGGACCTGAGGCACCAGAGGCGGAGCAGTTTGTTAATGTGGAAGTTTTCCTTTCAGTCTTTTGCCATTAACCTTCAAATGCACACGTGGGGTCAAAAATGACCCTAGGGGTTGTTATTCTTCCAAATCTCTATAAAGAAAAATTGTAATATATTCATATTCAACGGAATCCTCATTAAACATTTTTGTGACATGAGACAATATTTTTCTGATATTTTTTTTTTAATTCTGAATATTTTGCAAATTTCAATTGGGATCAAAAACGACCCAGGGGGTTGTTATTCTTCAAAATAATTGTAAAGAAAAAATGTTATATATTCATATTCCAGATAATCCTCATGACACATGTTTGGGACATGAGGCAGTATTTGTCTTTATTTATGTTTTCATTTATTTTGAGAAAATTTTCTATATTTTGAAAATTCACACCTGTGGAAGAATGTAGGAATTAGTACGGTGTGCATCCAAGAGTGAAAGAACATTGTGCAAAACACTCCCAAATTATGTATAGGTTAGAGAATACAAGGTCCTGGGCTCTGACCTGAGAACTTGAAGGCTTCGTAGAAGCGTGAGAAGAGCAGGGGCCACTTGTGGCGGGAGAAGTCCACCACCTGCTCCTTCACCTTCTGAGGGTCAAACCTCTTCTGCGCGTAGATGCCCTGAGGAGCAGGCAGACAGATGCTCCTTCATCACACCGTGAACGTAATCAAAACAGGCCCAAAGCAGCCAACCAGGGAGTCAGGTACCTTTTTGTGGGCGGCCATGATGAAGTGAGCCCATTTCTCCACCGACTTTGCGCTGCTGATCTCCCGGTCGGGGATGTAGGACGGGATGAGGCTGATGAGACGCTCCAGGAGGATCTCTGAACCGTAGTCCACGTAATATTGCTGAGAGGCCAACTCTGCCAGATCGTCCTGGATCGAGTGAGAGAGGAGAGTGTTTCCAGGGTGACGTGGCGTGGCGTGAGGTGCTGAAGTTGAGGTTGTGGCAGCTCGGAGGAATTGCTCACCCTGTCACAGCGATACTCTCCAAACTTCACCCCCCGCACGGCCTGCTGGTAGATGAGGTTGGTGGCCACCAGGTCATCGGAGGCAGAGTGCCACGGCGTGAAGATCTCCTTCCTGAAGAACAGCCTCCAGGGGGCGTTCCTCTCCTGGGCCCCCTGCTCCTTTGCGTACTGCTCGCACTGCGACACAGCGTCCATCACGTGGTCGTTCCCGCTGCCTAACGACGACACCTGCAGGAGGGAGGAGAGCGATCAGCAGGATCTCACACACACACCAGCTACCTTCAAGTGTGTGTGTGCGTGTGGTGTGTGCCTGTGTGTGTGCTGACCTTGTCAAACAGAGCAATGTAAAGCGAGAAGCCAAAGCGGTCCCTGAGGTTGACCTTGTCGGACAAGGCGTTGCAGAGCTCCTTGGCTGTGGTGGCCGAGTCGGTCAGCAGAGTTTTGGTGGTTCCATCCATGAAGGTTACGGGCAGCATGATGGGCTTCTTGGACTTGGTGGCCTGGAGAGGAGAAGATCGGCAAGACAAAAGAGAGGAAATGTTCAGTCTGCATAAAGAGGAAGAGGATGATGAGTATGTCCTGGAATTGTCAAGGGTCAACATCAAATTCAGGTATATCAAGAAAACTCTCTTGCCACAGCGGGCTGTAGTTTGTGTTTGTGAGCAAATGTGTGTGTGTGTGTGTGTGTGTGTGCGTGCTTGGGTGTGAGTGCCTGCACCTGTAGCTCCAGCCAGGATGGTGGCTGAGTCCTGGTCCCGTTGCCAAAGGTCCTCCTCAGTCTCTCCTCACAGTATGGAGCGTAGCCTGGAGGACCTCCGTTGATGAAGTTCCTCAGATACTGCAAGAGTTAGGAGATATATCAAAATCATTACAAGCCTGAAAAAAATAAGAACTAAGTGACAAAACAAGTTGAGGAGAGTTGAGATGTCTGTATTTATTTCTTATGTTGTTGTTCTGCTCTGGTCAGA
The DNA here is from genome assembly GCA_900312935.1 of Carapus acus. Classification (NCBI taxonomy): domain Eukaryota; kingdom Metazoa; phylum Chordata; class Actinopteri; order Ophidiiformes; family Carapidae; genus Carapus; species Carapus acus. The sequence goes on from OMPJ01021425.1 coordinate 20,603, forward strand.
TGTTTCATTTTCTTGTTGCTGTGAGGTCGTGGGGTGTCCCCACCTTGACAAACTTGTCTGACGGGGCAAAGCAGCCCACACAGAGCGAGATGAGGATCCAGCCGCGGGCGTGGGAGCTCTTAGACGGATTCTGGGTCAGCTGTTTACAAATCTGACAGTAGATCTCATCCCTACAACACCCACACACAAACACACACACATGAATACATACCAGTGGACAGCATATTCAGAGGTGGAATGTATTTGCGAGTGTTTACCTGAGTCCTGGTCTCAGGATCCCATTTCCAATGATGAAGTGAAGTTTCTCCAGATTGGATGTGGGTCGGTCCTCCAGCATGCTGTTACCATGGAGACCGTACTCACCGTCGTTAAGGCGCTTGGTTACCTGACAGATGTGTGGAAAATGTTTGATTTAAACTACTACCCCTCCCTCCCTCTCTCTCTCTCTCTCTCTCTCTCTCTCTCTCTCTCTCTCTCTCTCTCTCTCTCTCTCTGTCACCCTCTCTCACCCTCTCTCATGCCAATTGGTCAAGGCAGATGGCCACCCACCTGCAGCCTGGTCTGCCCAAGGTTTCTTCCAACTAAGGG
>OMPJ01021425.1:21210-31486 GCA_900312935.1 Carapus acus
ATGCTGTTACCATGGAGACCGTACTCACCGTCGTTAAGGCGCTTGGTTACCTGACAGATGTGTGGAAAATGTTTGATTTAAACTACTACCTCTCTCTCTCTCTCTCTCTCTCTCTCTCTCTCTGTCTGTCTCTCTGTCTCTCTCTCTCACCTCCTCTGTGATCTTGGACTTCTTCTTCAGGGTGAGGGACACCAGCTTGTGCCGGACGCTGTTCTTCTTGTGACTTTCCGACTGTGGTGTCTTGGATTACACACAAACACACACACACAACTGGGTCAGCAGGACACAGTGGAGAAAGGATGTGGACTTCATGGATTCACCAGTTCAACACTAGGACAATCAAGAAGGTCCCTTGTTCATGTCCTCGCTCACCTCTCCCTCTCCCTGCAGCGCTTGCAGCTCCCTCTTATAGGTCTTCTTGCCCAGGGTCTCGTAGATCTTGGTCATGACGGGGATCTTCTCGCTGCCGTCGCTGATGGCCGTGTGGTATTTGGGCTCGGGCAGATCTCCCATGAATCTCAGTACTGTGATCCACACGGCTAAAGCAGCCTGAGGAGCGAGACAGAGAGACCACATGTGTGTGAGTGATCAGATTCTTCTCACTACCACCATCAGTGTCAGGAGGCCTACCAGCTGGTCTCCTTCGTCGTCGTGGAACAGCAGCGGCTGTTTGAGCGGCCGTCGCACGTAAGAGTGTGTGGTGGTTCCCTGGAAGTACGTGGCGGAGAACTTTGCAAACTTGTACTCAGACAAATCCTCCTCGTCATCATCCTCAGGGAGAGGAAGAGCTTCATCCAGGTCCTCCTCCATTAACTCATGGTGGGTCCGCTCCAGATCCTGCAGGTAGCGAGAGCAAGATTGATCACATCTCCAAGACGGTTCCCAGCCTCGACGTTCTTCCCCTTCTCTTCACAACCCTCACCTCAAAGCCAGCTGGGGCTTGTCCTTCCTGACCGGGAAAGGAGCTGGTTGTCCCCAGAAAGCCAAACATCTTGTCCACCATGTCCGAGTCGTTGACGGGTTCCATGCGAGCCTTCTCCATCTCCTCCACCAGCTCCTTCTTCCGGCGGGCCTCCTCCTTCTCCTTCTTCTCACGCTCAGCGTCCTCCTTGGCCAGCTTGGCCAGACGCTCCTGAAAAAAACAAACCCGAGTTCAAGGATGGAAATTAGGTTGGGATTCGTTAGAATTGCTGTTCCGTGCTGTGTGGGACCTTACCTGATGGATCCGCTCGGCCTCAGCTTTTGCTCTTTTGGCCGACATCTGGTTCCTCAGCTTGGCCTCCTCGGCCAGGCGCATCTTCTCTGCCTCCAGCCTGCGGTGGTACTGGGAAGAAGAAGAGGGCAAAGGGTGGGATGAGCTGAGACAATGTCCACTTCATTTCTATCCCTCCTCCCTTCCCTCTTTCCCTCTCTCTCTCTCTACCTCGCCCTTCAGCCTTTTGTAGAGTCTCCTGGCGATCATGCCTCTGGTGTAAGCCTGGATGGTGATCACCGCCCAGAGTCTGTGCCTGAAGGCCCGGCGCACCAAGAAGCCCCGACATTGAGCCTGGAAGTGCGTGATTCTCTGACGGGCCACGTGGTACGAGGCGCACAGCTTCCTGGAGCGAACCAGGGCCTGGAGGCGGGAAAAGCCTGCCCTCATCTGGCCGGGAAAGGGAGCAACAGTCAGAGACGAGAACGTTGGTGATTAAACCAAAAAGGTTTGTGTATGAATTTAGTGGTCTTGATGAGTAGTTGGTCCTCAGATGCGGATCTACTCACCGCTCCATAGTTCTTCCGACACTGATATCCCCTCCAGGACTTCTGAACGAACACAGCTGCCTTCCTCAATCGCAGGAAGTTGGACCTGACAGACGACAAAAACAGGTGAAACGTTGGCTGTCTTTTCCTTGGTGTCTCAGCAAAGTTCCCCCCTGATCCCGCCCACCTGTCCTTGAAGCCTCGTACCACCTTCTGGATGAGGATGACCTTGTCTGTGATGGCTTTGTCCCTCTCGATCTCGAGCAGCATATCGTGGTGGTCCTGCAAAACGGTAAGAGAGACACAAATCTTGTCTATGCTTGAGCAGACATGAAGGAGTTGACGGGGTGAGATGAGACGAGAAAGGGGAAATGGAACAACAGCAGGGGACATCATAGAGAAGACCAGGAGCTTCTATGGAGTTCAAGCAGAAAAACAAAAGGCCTCCATGGATAAGGCAAGGAGAGACCGAGACCGAGACAGAGAGAGAGAGAGAGAGAAAAAGGGAGAGGGAGTCTGTGTGTGTGTGTGTGTGTGCATGTGTGTGGACGTGGTTGATAATGCTGACTGTTCTAACAGAAACCCCAGTTGGGTTCCTCCAACTCAAACCTCTGCTTGTTGAAACGGTGTCCAATGTCATCATGAGACACCACAAGGTAAACAACCGCACAATTGTCCCCCCTGCTCCTCCGTCTCTTTCTCCTCGTCCTTTCCGGATCTGTCCATCCCGCCTTCCTCCCCGCTGTCCTCTTCCTGCCGTTGGGGAAGTGTGAGCGCTAGCCTTGGCTTCACCTACACCCCCATCCGACCCCCGTGCAGATCCTACTTCCTGTTGTACTTCCCGCGGCTGATACAGCCCAGACGTTAATAACAAACCCAAAGACGAGGGCTGTCCCCTGTCCCACGCCGTCCCCGTGTCTCACGTCCTTGGGTGTGTATATTTATTGACTGATGCTGTGTAAAATCATCAGCACGAAATCAGGGCTGCTAACAAAAACAAAGGCGATGACCAGCACTCAGGAAACCTGCAGTACAATATTTAGACAGGGGTGTGTGTGTGTTTGTCTGTGTGTGTGCGTTTGTACAGTATGTGAGTTTGTGCCAGTGCTGAGGTGAGAGGGAGGAAGAGGGGACAAGTTCAACCCCCCATGATATTTTCATACAGTCACAGGGGGCAACATGGTGGTGTTACCATGGTGACCAGCTCCAAACTAGTGACCCTTGACCTTGGATCAACATCTGCCCACATCCTGCATGGACACAAACCCACGTCCACAAACACACATCTACACATACGCACACAGACACACACTTGCACAGTCCTGTCTCTCAATTAGTCAGTTGGTGTGACCTGAAAGTTGAGCATGTCACACAACTGATGTACCTCACCTTCACCTTACGGCTAACCCCAACCATAACCCCAACCCTTACCCTAACCCTGAGCCTAACCAGTACTACTCCCCTTCTAACTATAGTTACAACCTGGCACCATAGCTAAAATGGTATACTTAGTCTTACCCGTAGCCACACGTCCTTTACAAGTGGATATACCTCTTATAGTACCCACTTGTACTAGCTGCCACCCCCTACATTCATAGTCACACATTTTATAACAGTATTTCCATTTTAAATGCAAATAACCACACCCCTTCTATCCACAGCTGGTCATACCTTAGCCATAGCCACAATACTTACATTAGTAGCTACAGTACATTTCGTGTACTCGTACACCCCCGGGACTCATAAGTACCCAGGTACCCATAAGTACTCAGGTACCTCTCTGTTATCATTTGGTTTGTTATATAAAATCTGTGTATGTTATACACACAGGGGGAGTTACAAATCTGTGTGATGCAAACGGACCTTTAGGAAGATCTTGGTTTTCCCCATCTGCCAGTCGTCGTCTCTGCCCAGCACAGCCTCAGCGATCCTCTGACACGTCCCACGCAAGTCCTCCTGATGGACAGACAGAGAGAGAGGTAATGGTGACAATCATAACTTCAGACAGACTGATCGTGAAGAGTAAGACCAAGGAAAAGAGACAGAGAAGACAACAGAAAGGGGGGGGGCGTATACACCCTGAAAACACTCCTGAGCAAAGCATATCAGTTCATTGTGGGAAATAGAGTTGTCCACGATCTTCAAATAATGTGAGACACACATATGCCAGGTCACTCAAGCCTAAAAAAAGACCCTGTCCCACATGGGAATGTCCCGCTCCCCCAGTGTCCTGCCCCTGTCCTCCTACCTGTTTGTAGGCCGGTTTGACCCCAGGCATGAGCACACGGTATCGGTCCACAAACTCCACAAAGGTGTAGCGGATTGGATAGCCGGCCCGACGGATACGAATGGTCTCCATCATGCCAGAGTACCTCAGCTGACGCACGCACAGCTCCCTATCAAACAGCTTTACGCACACACACACATACACACAGAGGAGAAACATCATCTTGTGCATCATTAACCCATAGATGCACACGTGGGGTCAAAAATGACCCCAGGGGTTGTTATTCTTCTAAATGTTTGTAAAGAGAAACTGTTATATTTTCATATTCCAGGTGTTCCTCTTTAATCATGTTTGGGACATGAGACAATATTGTTGTGTATTGTTTTCATTCTCTTTTCGAGAAAATTCTCAATATTTTGAGAGTTATTAATTTAAATTATTTTTTCATTTGAGTAAAAAATTAAAATGATTTTTTTTTATATTAAACTTTTTAGAAAATGTAATTCTTGCATTTTAAACTGAAATTACAAATACATTTCAAAATTCTTAGTATTAAAATCAAAATTCTCAAAATAGTGAGAATTTTTATTGGGGTCAAAAATGACTCCCCTGGTGGAAGAGTGTGAGGTCAGTTGAGTTCTTGTGTACATAAACTGCCTAATACAAAATATATTCAAAAAAACAAGTACATCTCCTTCTTTCATTCAGCAGTGTGTTTGAGCAAATGTTTGCATTAGTCATAATCCTGTCAACGGTTACGAATATGACATGTTCTCAGCTTAAATGTAAATAAGGAGCATTCCTACTTGATCAACGAGAATATGCACACATATACACACAGAAATCACAAGTCACACGTCGATTGTACCACAAATAATCAGATTAAACAATCAGACAATTATTTCTTCAGCTGTGTTGTTGTTGTTGGTCTGAATTAGAAATCAAACACTCTGAGCCATCATGTGGAAACTCTCTGCTCAACCTCTACGCACTTATTGGTGCTCTACTCACCCGCGTGCTGGGATTCTAGCATGTGTCATCATGAGGATAAGGAGGAGGTAAACATGAGCATACACACACACACTGACACACACACGCGCGCACGCACGCACGCACGCACACTGACCATAGGCTTCTTGAACTCGTTGGGTTTGATGCAGCGGACGAAGAATGGCTGGCAGACGCTGAGAGTCCTCATCAGCAGCTCCAGGGAGCGCTTGAACTGACTGCTGAGAGTGGGAGAGCGCTTCCTGGTCTCCGCCCCCTGCACACGCGTGCACACACACACGCGCACACACACACGCACACACACAAACGCGGCTGTAAATCAGTGCAAAAAGTGTGACACTGTGGAGTCTTTTTCATGTCTTCCAAAGCCTTGAACCCTTTTCCTCTTGCTTTTGTGAGGAACCGCACACTTGCACACACCAAGGAGACAGGATGGTGGAACTATACTCAGACATGCCAGTGTCAGACAGAGACAGGGGGACAGAGACAGGGACAGAGATGGCAGTGTAGAGGACAAGGTCATGAAATGACGTTGTCCTCACTGTTTTGGTCTTTATTACCCACATGTTGTTACCTTAGGTAGAGTGGCTGAAAGGAGACCCAGTGGGCTCCCAGGATCATAGCCACACAGAAACTGGTGAGAGAAAGCACAGAGAGAACACACACACACACACACGAGAGCAGGCGCGCGCACACACACAGACACAAACACAGGAAAAGGAGAGCACTCAGAGAGGGAGAAACAGGAAGAAAGTCGTGCTGAAGAAGCGAAAGCTCATGATTTCAACATTGTGTTTTAAAATCTTTGTGTATGCGTGCGTGTGTGCATGTCGGTTTATGTGTGTGTGTGTGAGAGAGTGTGTGTGTGTGTGTGCGCGTGTGAACGTGTGCGTGAGTGTGTTACCATTGCGACATCGGCCTGGAAGATCTGTTTGATGAACTTGTTCTTGGAGGAATGAACCAGCTGAATAATGTCACCATACAGAGTGTCTCGATTTTTTTCCAGGAAGCCTGCAGGATGCACGCACACACACGCGCACACACACACGTGCACACACACACACACACAGACAGAGAGACAAACACACGGGGTCAAATGGATTAATTCACTCCATGCGGTTGTGAGGAGTGTTTTGGAAACCGGTAACAACTTCGCCTCTCTGGGTGCAGAGTGAGAAAGAGGATGAGAATGAGAACAAGAAGGAAAATGGAATTGAATGGAATGGAATTGGGGATGAGAATGGGAATAGAATGGGAATAAAAATGGGAATGAGAATGAGAATCGTGTCCTCGTTTACACAGGATGACATGCAGGTATAGCAAAGTCAAGCTAAGCTGATGTGGACGATGTTGATGGGGATGTAAATGTTATTATAAAGAAAAACAAAAGCATCTCTGACCCCTGACCCTTGACCCTTGACCCTTGACCCTCTCTGACCTCTGGTCTCGTAAAAGACGATGCCGGCAAAGTGCTGGATGCCAAACTGCGTCTCGTAGTTGTTCTTGGGCGGGATGTAGTTAGCGTTGAGCTTGTGCTGGAAGTTGAGTTTGTTCAGCATGGTGGCGTCTGTCCCCTGTGGGACACAGAGAGGGACAGTCAGAACACAGCGTCCCTCTCCTCCTCCTCCTCTTCCCCCGCCTCCGGTTTGTCTGGGGCACCTTTGGGAACTTGCTCTCCTCGTCGATGAGCGAGATGATGTTCATGGGCTTGATGGCGATCATGTCCAGCGCGTCCTGGTTGTCGGTGAACTCGATGTGCTGCCAGTTGATGTTCTCCAGGTTGTACTCCTCCTGCTCCAGCTTGAAGACGTGACGCACGAAGAACTGCTGCAGGTTCTCGTTGGCGAAGTTGATGCACAGCTGCTCGAAGCTGTGGCAGAGAGGAACCCGTACAGTTGACACACAACTCATGCATTTGTTTCTCTCTGTGTGTGTGTGTGTGTGTGTGTGTGTGTGTGTGTGTGTGTGAGAGTTACCTGTTGATGGTGAAGTTCTCAAATCCAAAGATGTCCAGCAGGCCAATGGAACGTCGGAGCGACTTGGGCTGCATGGACGGAGGCTTGTAAATGGCTGCGTTGATCTTCTCCACAATCCACACAAAGAGGCGGCCATAAATACCCTGAGGATACACACACACATGCACACACAGATTCGATACACATTCTTCTGAAAATGTTGACTTTGGTTAAAATATCCCACATAGTTGAGATGTTGAGATTTGCGTGTGTTGCTGTGCCGATGTGTGTTAGTGCAAGTTTGTGTGTATGTTCGCATGTGTGTGTGTACCTTCACAAATGCGTCTCGAACATCCAGAGCCTGTTGCATGCTCAGTGGGGTGGAGACAGTTTCTCCTCTGGTAATTAGAGTCCGACTGGTCAGACAGTTCATCAGGTCTTTACAGTCCACCTACACACACGTGTGCACGCACCCACACACACACACGCACACATGCAGACACACACAAACACACACACATGGTTTTCTAATACCCATCTCCTGTTATCCTGGTAGAGAATCAGTTACTCAACTCTTTAAAATGGATGAGCCTCGCCTGCGTGCTTGTGTCTGCACCTGTGTATGTGTGACTGCACACGTGCAAGCGTGTGTGTGTGCCTGTGTGTGTGTGTGCGTGTGTGTCACCTCCAGCAGTGTGGCAGCAGTGGTTAGATGAGGGCTACGGACGACTTCACAGGCATCCAGGTTGTCATAGGTCCGGGCTGGAACGTGCAGATGGAGGGAGTGAATACTTTTCTCGTGCCTCTACACACATCCTCGTGTCCTTGCGTGTGTTTGTGTGAGTGTGTGTGTGCGTGTGTGTGTGAGAACCTTCATATCTGAGGTTGCCCATGTGCAGAATGGAGGCCAGCAGTTTGGAGATTTCCCAGTTCTCCTTTTCTGTGAACATCAACACCTACAGGACAGGGAGCAGCATTGAATTAGACAGACAGCACCCATCTCTACGTTGAGAATTTTCTCAACACACAGGAGTGAAAACATAAATTAAGTAAAATATTTCTTCATGTCACAAACATGTTTGATAAGGAATACCTAGAGTATCAATATTTTACCATTTTTCTTTACAAAAATTTTGAAGAATAACAACCTGTGGGGTCATTTTTGACTCCAATCAGAATTCTCAAAATATTGACAATTTTCTCAAAAGGAATAAAAAAATAAATATAGAAAAATAATGCCTAATATCACATACATGTTTGATGAGAAATACCTGGAATCTGAATGTATTTTTTTTTTTCTTTTTAAAGATTTTGAAGAATAACAACCCCTGAGGTTCTTTTTGACCCCACGTGTGCATCTAAGGCTTAATAATCCTAATAATCTAAGGCTCATGATGATGTTTCCCCCCTGTGTGTGTGTGTGTGTGTGTGTGTGTGCGTGCGTGTATGTGTGTGTGTGTGTGTGTGTGTGTGGTACAGAGTGAGGTCACTCTAAATACCAAAGTCCAGTGTTGACCTGAGCCAAGGAGGTCCCATCCCATCAGGACACATTGAGAGACCCTCTCAGAGGGACCTGGCCTCTGATAAAAGGAGGACAGACCCGTAGTGGGCGTGGTGTGTACCTTCATAGCGGAGCGGATGTTGGAGTACTCCTTCATGTCGTTGCGTCCGTCACACACCGTGCAGCTCCCCTGTGACAAAGGCAGTCAGAGAGATGAGCCGGCGTCTGAGCTCTCTGGGCCTCCATGCTCGGTGGGCGGACTCACCATGGTGAGGTAGGTGTAGTCAGTGGCCTTGCTCAGGCCCAGCTTCTTCTTCTCCTCAGGAGTCATTCCCTCCAGCATGCAGTAGAAGATGTGGTAGTTCCTCTCATCGTGAGCCTGCACGGGGAGGGATGATACCGGGAGCAAATTTGATTAGAAACTTCTAACTCATTCTCAGCTGGGAGGCCCTCAGGGAGCCAGATGTCAACAGCAATTGTTAAGAGGTATGAATGTAATCTAATGTAACATGTAACTACTCATTTAAAGATATCTAATATTAGCAATATTTTACTCATTCAACCTACAATTATCCCATTTGCATGGAGGCAAAAATATGTCAGGTCTTTGCTTTAATTATGTCATCAGCAAAACATACCTGGATTAATCAACAATCATCATTGTTTATCTATTAAATTACTGTCATTTTTTTTCTTTGCATGTATGCGTATTCATCCTCAGCAGCAAAAAATGTCTCTGAATTGTAAAGTGCACTTACATGTGTTAGACTGGAGGAAGTTGGAGTACTGAGCAAGTAAAACTTATATGTTTGTAAACTTTTAAGACTTTTATATGTGTCATTCTGTGTACATCTTCATGTATTTTGAATATGTGGAATAATTATTAAGTTTAAAAAAGTAACTACACATTTAGACATATCTAATATTGACATTTTTATAATTACTCAACGTACAAGTATCCCATTTGCATAAATATAAAGATATGTCACGTCTTTGCTTTTACTATATCGCAGATTCTTGTTTTAATCCAAAAAAGAAACCTGAATTAATCAACAATCATCAATCAACAAGTCAACAACCTGGTTCCCTCACTTGGTCCGCGTAGGTGTTTCTTGACAAACTGACATTTTATAAAGTGTGTATCTGGTCGGGGCACAGCTGCTGCCACTTTGCCAATAACATGATCCAGGTGCATTTTGGGAGATGTAGTTTGTGGGTCAATCCAGGTTTAAATGAAGGAGATTTATATTGAAACTGTCATTCAAGAGCTCGTGGGCCACATACTATGGTGCAGTGGGCCACATTTGGCCCACGGGCCTTGAATTTGATACCTGTCGTATATTGAAAGTCATTCAAGTGAAAAACAAGGCAGCAGATGGCGGGCAGACATCCCTACAGGTGCCAGTTGTTCTCGTACCTGCCGACACACTCTGGACTTCTCCAGCAGGTACTGCTCGATCTTGGCTCCCTCGATGGCGCCCCTCTTGTTGAAGTGGATGTCGATGTATTTTCCAAAACGAGACGAGTTGTCGTTGCGGATGGTTTTAGCATTGCCAAATGCTGGGGAGGAACAGAGGAGAAGCGTGTGAGGAGCATGCGAGGAACATGTAAGGCTCCTTCAAATCAGGGGAGGAGGTGGCTGGGTGCTACCAGGCCGGAGACGCAGGGACACGGTTTTATGTTGCCCTATTGGTTTTCAATCAAGTGTAGTATTCACAAAGTGTTGTCTCAGAGTGTAAACGATGCCTGTAACTCACACGCGCGCACGCACACACACACACACACACACACACACACACGCACACGCACACGCGCACACACACACCCCCACACACACACAAGAGC
>OMPJ01021428.1:0-12395 GCA_900312935.1 Carapus acus
AAAAAAAAAAAAAAAAAAAAAAAACAGGTCCTGCCATTAATACTCCCCCTGACTGTGCAATCTGAAAAGGGGAAAATGACTAATCCAGGGCTGAAAATAGGCCACATTGTCATTACCTTTACACGCAGTAAGACTCATTTTGTGAACCTGCCGGAGCTGTTAATCACTTGACATAAATAGCCTAAAGAGTAACAATCTACCTGTCAAATTTTTACATGTAAAGGTAATCACATTCATTCTCTCCGCACATACTGCGTGTACTGTAGCAGAAAGCTATTTAGTGTGGATGTTGCGCCGTATGAGGGTGATAGGAGTAATCAAGCAGGGGAGGGGGGCTTCTCCATAGGAAGTTCCTGCAAACAGAGTGCACCCACTTTTTAAACCCCATTTGTCTTGTTAATGCTCCCCTCTGATTACCTGATTGCACTGGATGACTGTGGAGAAATCTGATTGCGTAAAATTATATAGAGCAAACTTTTGATTGGGGAGGGATCTGGCGAGCTTTCTGCCACCACTGACAGGCTTTGTGAAATTTGGCCTCGCTGATTTGAAATCAGCTAAGTGTCACGTCCCGTAATTGTAATCAGAACTTAATTTTTTGGCCTTGTTCTCTGTGGCGGTGAGGTTTTTTTTTTTTTTTTTCTTTTTTCTTTCTCCTGTTCTTTTTCTCCCCCCCCCGTCTTTTCCACACAAACTTTTTCGTGGCAGCAATGTCACCAGCTCTGGTGATACCTTGACGTTTTGTGATGAAAGGTGTGGCCGTGCTTTCTCTCCTTTGTATCTAGATTTTTACTGATTAAAAACAAGAAATGCCTAAACATGATGTCTGTCTTCCTTTGAGATGCTGTGATTTCCTGCAAAAAAATCAATTGTTATTACCCCAAACTTTAAAGTGCATCACCCAGAGGCAACACACTGATTTGAGGTAGTTTGATTCATAAAGAAAATGTATTAATCAAATACCAATAAAACTATGTTGAGGTCCACCTGTTCAAAACATTTACAGCCTGACAGGTTAGCATGTGTGTCTGTGCGTGTTTGTGAGTGAGTGCGTGTGTTTGTGAGCTGTTTAAAGCATGCAGCATGGCGGCCTAGTATTTAGTACTGACCTTGAATAGGATAAGTGGGTGCAGAGAGTGAATAGATGGATGTTTAAAGCAGCACGGTGTCGTTTTCAGTGCCCGCGGGTGTGATGTTGTTTTCGTTTGGTTAAGCGATGTTACTGTTGCTTCGCTGAAAAATCCCGTCTGTGCTCACAAGGGCAGCAAAACACTTGATGGTAGGGATAATTAAAAATGGGTCAAATAATGGTGACACAGTGCCGCTAGTTTACATTCAAAAACAAGCCTCTGCTTTTGACCTTTCTGATGTTTTTGAGGAGATGTGGGCTGTGGAGAAGCGGAGCAAGTCGGGGTCCAGTGCCTTGCTCCTGGGCACTATAACGTCACTGTGGGAGGAGTTGGGAATCATACGGGAATCATACGGGAATCATACGGTTATCGCCTTCTTTCACCACCTCCTGAATCAAAGCGAGATGCAGCATCTTCAAACACAGCTTCTCCAGGAGCAGATCTGACGCGTCAATCTGAGGCGTCGCGTTTCGTACACGCGGCGGCATTGATAGCTCACGTTGAGCCGCAGCGTTCCGACTCTCACCCCGTGTATCACCCCGCGTCTGAGCACGAATCGACGAAAACAGGCCGATGGGGTCGCTGTCTCTTTAAGGCCCCCACCCCACAAAAGCCCTCCTCTGTTCCAGCACTAAATGAGCCTTGTGCTCGGTGTGTGTCTGGCGTTTTGACTCAGATCAAAGCACATCCACACCGCTAATGAATTTCCCCGCCATTATTTTGCCACTTCCACTTTAATTGTATACAGCGAGTCACTCAGCGGTGGATGTTTGATCCCGGTGGCATCTATGGCTCCAACTTAGGCCACCGCGATCTGGGGCAAAGTTGTCCAGTTCAGCTTTAACCTGCACACATTCATGCCACAATTTCATCTTCAATACAGCTCCAGAGCCCTCATTTGATTTAGAAACATCAGGTTTTGGCGATGTTGTATAAACACCATACAACTCAATACTCTTTTGTGTTAGCGTAAAAATGAAAGTCTGGGTTATAAATGATGCAACACCGGCATCTCATAACAAATCATGGTTTTACTTCATCACTTTACTGCAAAATATAAAAAAAATGCAGATGTTGTCAGAACGAGCGACTAATGGTACAAGTATGTGCCGGAACGTCGGGAATTCATTTGCTCGTTCAGTGTCTGAGCTCACAAGGTCAATTGTAGATCATTGGTTGAGTCTACAGCACATATCATTCTGCGTGCGATATCGGTCATGGCCACATTAACGCACCCCCCCATGCCTCCCCCGCTCCCACCCATAACAGATTAGAAACCCCTGCTAAAATAAAGGTAGGTCTTTTCTCACATATAACGCTGGTGACATTTCAATGATTGGAACACAATCATAGGCATTCGGAAATCCATACTTCACAACATTGCGTACTCTTCATTAATTAACTTCCTATTGATCACTGACCTTGCAACTTCAACTTATTTCCATTTCACACATGAGCTTACAATTCAGTGGACTTGCATGTTCTAGCGAGCCATGTTTGCAAGAGTAAAGCGAATACGCTGAGGGCAAATGGAGGGGACTTTAACGTCTGTATATTAGGGATAATGCAATTTTAATGCATTTACTCTGTCTTATCTTCCATTTGGAGTTGCCTAATGCTCCCTTTCATTAAATTCATCTTTCCGTTAATGGATTTTTCTCAACTTTTTATGTGCCCATGATAGACTCAGGCTCAAGGGCCAAACATAAAAAAAGAAAGAGAGAGAGAGAAAAAAAAAAAAAACATCGCGTAGGGCTGCCACTAATGCTCCATTCCAAACTGCAGTTGATAGTGTATGTGTTCAAGAGCTTTTTAAGAGCGAGCAATAAAATTCCAGAAAAGAAAGGATAGTAATCCATGATATCTGAAGCATTCTTCATTTGAAAAGAAAAAAAAGGGAAAAAGAAAAGGACACTGGCCTGGATTTCATCCACTTTAGACCATGAGCAAGCTGCTGCTTAACGCTGCATGTGGAAGTAAAAAGATAACTATGGATCTTTGGTGGGTTTGCAAAAGTAGTTTGTCTCACATCAGTTTTGTAGGCATTGACTGAAAATGTTGTCATCGCTCTTTGTTAGTTGGCATTGTTTGTTAATAGTTCTAAAATAGTTGTTTTGACTGTCAAGTGTCACCGTGCAGGTTAAACTGTTTCTTGATTTGTTGGAGTTGGGAGCGGATATGCAATTTCTCATAAGGGAGATTCTGCTCGGTTTTCATGTTGTTTTTGACTTGCTTTCTCGGCTAGTGATTAAGAACCAAGGTTTTCCCGTGCTGGAACCAAGTACAACATCGCATATGTGTCACAGACAAAATTCTCCATCACCACAGGAAATCAATACCACAATTCATCCGTTACCAAACATACCACTGCAATAGCCCAAAAAAAACAAAACAAGCAAGGGCGGGATACTGGATATGAATGGGTGTTAATCCTGGATATTGGCGAAGACACAGTAAACTAGACTTACAAGGTTCGGTTAACATTTATTCACACTGTACTGCTCGATGGTCAGCGAGGATTTGAGTCTTGACATATTTATATTTCACATTTTAGGGTCTCTTGGGCAGCCATGAAATCAAACGGTTTGGATGTCTGCCATACCTGCAGTAACGCTCTGGGGGTAGAGAACTCAAATGGAAGCTCTCATCCTCCATTTCTGCGGGAAGAGAGCTCATCAGTCACCAAGGAAGAGTGAGACTTGGAATGATGGAATGGAAATGAAAAGGAGCAGACGGATTTTCTCATGCAATTGTCAACGAAACAGCAACGAGAATACCTCTGATGTCCTGTTACAACATGGATCCAACATAGAAAATAAAATAAAAAAATACTACTTTCATTCAATCTTTTGTTCCGGAAGGTGCAATTCATTGTCGCGTCAGAGTATTTAATCCAGATTTGTTCACACCTCATAGATCAGACGAAAGAAAAAAGAGGATGAACGTTAGAGAGGCAAACAGGAAGCAGGTTCAGGCTCTTATTTGGGTGCTGATGCCGTGGTGGTTGAGATTATCGGAGGGAACGCTGCAATAAACTGCTACACAACACCGTCAGATTTTGGACCATCACCATCCAACATTCTTTTTGGCTGCAGGCCCTCAGGCCACCTGCGCGAGTTGCGATAAAACTGTCACAAATGAATGAAAGTAGGGAGGGTGGAGGCGGCGGCGGTGTGGTGCTGGTGGAGATTTGGGGGGTGGGGAGGTTGGCGGGCGGGTAGGGTTAACACAGATGTCCAAATAATGTGTGAATGATTCATTTTGCCAAGATTAGCGGCATTCTCAGTCAAAAACTTTCCCATGGCAGAGGAGAGCTGCTGCTTTCATTACTGCCCCCGCCAATTGTCATCATAAATTGATTTTCTCCCTGAAAGGCAAATTAAATCGCACATGAAACACAACGGGAGGAACAAGAACATGTCTGTTTCTCCATTTTCATTCCGCCGCTCCCCTCCCCACCCTTCTCTTTGTTGTCCCCCCTTTTTGTCAATTTCCCATGTCTCTCAAATCTAAGTGATCCAGAGTGTTCAAACTTAAATTAAGATCTCTGGCAAGATAAACAGTTAAAACCAGTTCCCATAGTTACGGCTCACACAGCGTGGTGATTGCATTATAATCCGACAGCAATCAAGTCTAAATGAAACAGGGATGATAAGGGTGCTATTTCTGTGTGTGCGCGAGAGTGTGCGCGTGCACGTGCGTGTGTGGATGTAAGCTTATTTCTCCCCTTTGCTCAACTTGGATTTTTTTATTACCTCCCAATCAGGTCAGCTCCATGGCGATGCATTTTTGGACAGACATCGACGTGATGTGATTAAATGACATCGGTGAAGGCGTCATTGAGGAGCTGGAAACATTCGCTGATTACGGCTAAGTGGGAAAACGCGTTGTTTGACACTGCGTATTATGGAACTGAATTTGCCCTTCAGCGTGTGTCTCGCCCACTGTTCCATTTAATTAGCAGCGGCGAGACTTAACACAAGGTCTGAACCGGTTGACATCTCTGAGCGGATGTGCTAAAAAAAAAATAGGGAGAAAAGGGAAAACTCGTCTAAACTAATCTAACTTGGTGTGCTTCATTTCACTTCAAACAAGAAAAAAAGTCATTTTATGTATGTAAAAAAAAGAAAATTCAACTCCTTGAGAGTTGAAAATGTCAAGGGCAATGCAGCAGAGCTTTGGAATTTCATGATATTTGAGTTTTTCGCAGATGAATAAAATTCCCGCTAAAAGACATGAATCGGATTCAAATTGAATGATCTGCGGTTCTAAAGGAGCGCAACGCCGCCTAGCATCGACGCTAACCCCATCCCGCCTCCTGCCAGCTGTTCTTTGCTCTCCCTCTCCCCTGGTCTCGGAGGAGAGAGCGGGACACTAAACAGAGGCTCTCTCCCGCCTCATTCTTCCGCGTCTGAGACACGGCAGGAAGAATGTGGCTCGTCTGAGACGTCTGCAGGTTGTCACAGTGGAGCAGGGTAAGACGAAGCCAAGGCAGCCCCTGAGACAAACAAGAGAGGCGTTTGTGAGTGGAAGCCGTCATCAGTCATCCTGGAGAAATTATCCTCTCTGCCGCGGACCGACAAGGAGCCGAGTGGTCAAACCGAGGCCGACTCCCCAAAAAGGACAATCCCCCTCTCTCACTACTAACTCCCTTAATCTACATAAAAAGAAGGCGGTATCGCTGCAGCTTACCGCTTTATTCTTCCACCTGACGCTTGAAAGGAAGCGGTGGGCGCAGCAGGTAGATTTGGCTCGGTGCCCCTCTGTGAGGAGGAAAAATGGGAGCGAAATTCCCAAGCGGTCCCTCGCGTGAAATATTCTGTGCGTCCTGGCTACCACGAGGAATAATACCGCTAGCCGTCGGCGCTCCATTGTGCTCCGCTGTGACGTGGACGTGTGTGCACGTGTTGTAACACAGCGCGTGTCATTGTAAATAAAACGGCAAAGCGCAGTCATTCAGCAAAGTGGTGGAGGGAGCCAAATGAAATATGCTCCCAATTATGGCAATGGGTGTAAGGAGCTAATAAAGTGAATGTCCCTACAAGACACTGAACCCTAATGGATCCCAACTAATTTGCTTTGACTGATGAATTTCCCACTCCGGTTGTGTGGGGTTGAATAATTATGAAATTTATCACAAGACATCGAGAGTCATTAAGGATTCACGACATTTCATTAAAGCGGCGTTGTTAGCGGCGGCACATGGCGTTCTATTTGTGTTTGTATGCGTGCGCACGCAGAGAGTCTGAGGCTGTGTGTAGAAATAATTATCAGACGATTAAAGCTCTTAAACGAAAGGCAGTTTTCAGTTGTCGATCATTTAACTGCGTGGCTCCATCACTCTGCGGCGTTTCGTCTCCCGTTGCTGAGGTCGCTTTCCGCTCTGCTGATGCAACCAAGGGTTCGGAACCTTTGTACCTTTGAGGCAGAGAAACGGTGACCAGTCCAAGTCGGAGTTGTCCTACAAGGATTTGGAGTAGGATTTTCTGGAGCCTGGAGTTTTATAAATGTGCACCTGAATGGAAGAAAGCAAAAAAAAGAGACGGGTTTGCAATGAAAGAATTTTAGAACACCGGCTGTACTTCAAAACCATCAACATCATCCTCTCACCGTTGACATTCAGGTCTCAAAAGTCTGTCTCCAAAGATGTTGCCCAACTGGAGAGCAGGAGGTGAAATGTGTGTACACCTTTCAGCAAGGGGATTTTTCTAGGGGAGTAAAATCCAAGAGACTCCTCCTAAAATAAAAGAAATTGTTGCAATCATTCAGCCCTCTTAATGAGGTTGGCTAATGAAGATATTAGTAACAGGATTACACGGGTGAACTGAATCGAAATGAAATGTGCCAATTTATGTGCAATTATCTCCTTATTACCTTTCAGCCGGGGTGGCTACTTTTCTCCACAACTGACTTCGCATCCACTTTTGAGTCAACAGTGAACCAACGTTTATGAAACATATTTTTCAACTTTGCCCTAAAAAATACCTGGTGTTATTTTCCCTTTGGCGGACATCTGCGACCAGACATAGGCACCCTCCCTCAGACCTTCTCCTTGTACCAAAGAAACCGGAACCTTCGGATCATTATGTCATATCAGCTTTGGAGGATTAGTTTTGCCTGTTGCTATTTGAAGGACTTCTACGAATATGACTTCAAAATCCTGCGTTACCGTGGAGGGCAATAATGCTGAGAGCAACAAAGGTGGCTTTCAGAATTTATAGATTCTGTTGAAGTGTGATCATTCATCGCAAAGAATGCCTTCCCTGAAAGAAAACGCATTTATTGTACATTTCCTACTAGTTTCTTATTTTGCATACATTGATGCTGAGTTCCCTTACCAGAATCTGTGTTGTGTTCAAGGTAGTTGTCTCGTTGAATCTCACTCATGGATTGGACAGTTTCAGCAATCACTTCCAAAGCATCCACTGCTAATGTCTACGGAACTTTACGGCATTACGAAACTTTCATTTCCTGGATTGCAATATCAACAGATTAATAAAGTACCCTCCTACCTACTTACCTACCTACCTTCCTGGCTGCCTGCCTACCTACCTACCTACCTACCTACCTACATTCCTACCTACCTACCTACCTACATAATACCTTCCTACGCACCTATAAAATATACAGTACACACATGTTGCATGTTGCCAGGACTGGTGCTAGTGTGGTATGGTTATTCCTCATTGTTAAATGTGATACTTAATAGTGGGTGATGCAAAAACAAATGTGGAGTCTTAGGGTTAGGGTTTGGGTTAGGCTTAGACGGCCTCCTAACTTGGCAGCACAGATGGAGCTGTTTGTGCATATCGACATCCAGCTTTTGGGCCATGGATGCAAAAGCACATCAACTAGTCTTTACAAGCAACTCAGAGGCAAAAGTTAACTTGGACTGGAATACATTCAGAATGCATTTGTTGCTCAGACACTGATGGTTTGCCCCGATATGTTTGTGCTTTTTCACGGATTTCTATCTCCAGAGTAGCTCCCGACTGTTTCTTATCAGTTGGTGGCTTGTGTAATGGCATCCCGTAAAGTGAAGAAGTAGTTGAGAGAAGGTGGAGGCATACATCCACCGCGTTGTAAGCAAAAACAATCCCGACGCAGAATTGATGTTACTGGGTCGTATCATCATTGCAACATAACACAGTTCTATTTTGGAATCCAGAGGAAACTTAAAGCCTCTGCTGTTATGTTTACGTGTATTTTTTTGCACTGTTGTTGTGCTTTCAAAGGGGCCGTTTGATGGCACAACTGGATGACCAACAGCTCTCAAATTTCGAAGCAATTATGAGTTCAGCCCTCTCTGCTGAGTCACTGTCAATGACTCTTTTCTAGTGTCATTTTTAGCGTTCTGTGAATTTTGTTGAATTGCGATCGCCCACACTTGTACAAAGTCTTGGACGGCACCCGACTGGTCTGGATCGTCAACTTAATGTGCTGCAGTGATGATTTATCAAAATACAGAGTGAGATCAGCCAAAAACCCCAAACCAGTCGACTTAAATGTAGAAAGCCGTGTATTGAGTTGTTGAGTTGAGTTGTTGCTGTAATTACATGGAATTAAGGCTGAAGATCAATGCGACCAAATAATTAAAGCATGCCGTAGTTTGTGAGGGGAGGAAATCGAGCAAAAACTGCATCTTGAAATGTACTCTGTATTGTCTGAATTGTTTTGTGACCCTAAACAGAGTTTGGTTGAGACCACTACAGAGGAGTGACACCGCAAGACAAAGTGAAACAGTTAGGAGTTCAGATTGAAGGGTTTGATTACACAAATGCAGTCCTCTGAACGTGCTTATTTTCTTGCCATCGCGAATGAAACACAAGTGTAGTCTCCTATATCCCACGCCCTGGTTTGTATTGATTTGAAATG
Source organism: Carapus acus (assembly GCA_900312935.1). Taxonomy (NCBI): domain Eukaryota; kingdom Metazoa; phylum Chordata; class Actinopteri; order Ophidiiformes; family Carapidae; genus Carapus; species Carapus acus. The sequence goes on from OMPJ01021428.1 coordinate 9,006, forward strand.
TATTAAATGTGGTCTTCTGGTGTTTGCATCACAGTGTTTTGTTGGGTTCCAGACAGGCTCGCCACAAGACTTTCATGTGTTGGAAACAAAAAACACACAGTGCTCTGAACTGTTCGATGTTGAACTCAGAAATTCTGCTCACTTTGTCTTCATCCAAATGTTCCAGCATGACCTAATGTGTTTCTAGGTACCCAGCCAGTTAGTCATTTAGCAGATTTCATTTGGAGATCTCTCTGTATAGCCTACCAGCCTCCATGCGGCCATGGAGTGGGGCTGTCAGATTATCTGCAGATAATCTGCAGTCTAATCTCCCCCTCATCATTTGGCTCAGCTAAGCGAATATCATTCTCTCGTAAAGAAAGCGCACACTCAGACACACACACGGACACGCCGGAATGCACCTGTGATGCGCATTTTGCAGCTCACGCTGCCGCAGTGAGGAGGCAACATGCTGCAGAAATGCTATTTTACTGAAAAAAGCAAACAACCAAACAAACAAAGAAACCTGAGAGAAAGTTGTGGCGGACCAATGTGTTGTTTTTGTCTTAAATCACTGGCTGCCTGCGGTGTGCAAACTCTGTGATCACCACAGGCACCTGGAGCACAATGCCGTGTTTAATCGAATATACCGAGAATCCCAATCTGAAGTTAAACATCGCGTTGAACGTGGCTCTTAGAAATTCTGGCTTTCCCACAGGACAAGCAACTTCATTATGAAGCGCCGTGGTCTCCTTTTCATTTGGTGGAGATCAGCCCAGTGGGGAGTATCAGCACTGTGAACCACATCTGACGCTCTCTTGTCCCTGTTCAAACACTGAAATAATGTTCCTCCATATTATTGTGCTGCTGTTTTCGTGCTTCCGCCACTTCTTTCTGGGAACTGGCACGGGACTGAGCAATCTCAGTGGAGAAGCACGATCGTGAATTTCTCAGGGACCCATCTTCCTCTCGCCCACCCCGTCCTAAACTCCCTGACCCTGCCAAGTCCCGCTCACGTCAACTATTGCCATGATTATTTTACGAAAAAGTCAAAGAAAAGGAACATGCGGAGTAATTTCTCTTGCCCACTTATGAAAAGCTCATTAAAATAGGCTTGGAACAAACAAAGCATTTCCTGGGAGGCCCCCTTTTCAAATTCGGTTCATAATTCCCCTGTTTTAATCATTTATATCAATTAATCATTCCTTGGTGGAAAAGATATTCTTCACCATCTTCCCTGGTTTTTGTTCTTGCGAGTGAGTGCCTTGATGAGAATGTCAGGAGAATGAAGCTCAAACCAAAGTGGGGTAGCGCTGGCTTTGCCAAAGGGAAATCAGCTTGATACAACAGAATCTCCTTGGAGCCGCCGGAATAATTAAACAATTAAAGTCAAGAATAAGATCATCGTTATACATCTGATGTCTTTCTAATGAAGCCGGCAGTATCTCATAATAAAGCTGTTTTGTCATGTTAAACAACTCTACCTGAGGAATCTCAAAATGCTCCCCTTGGCGCCAACTTCTCACCAATAGCAAGTCACAATAAACTTCAGTTTAGTTTTGTTTTTTCTTCTCAATTTTCACCAATTTCAGATACCCATTCCGTGCACGATGCGACTCTTTATGCGCTTTGAGAGCTCATCTCCTCAAAGCCAAATGGAAAAAGGGTGGAAACCTTGCACAGTGATGCCTACCTCGTAATTTAGCGTTATTACTTATATCAGTCAACATAGTGCTACAAAACAGCACCACGTAGCGTTTTGTAAAAAAGGCATTGCAAACGGCTTCGCATTCATCTTCCCTTTAATGCCTCACATTATGGCGAAAATCTAAAAGTGTAAGATTGAATGACTTAAAGCATCTCAACCACATCGAGCTCTTGCAGATTAGCTTTAATAGGTGTTGAAACCAATGACCTGGAGCTTAATGAGGTTGTAAACGACAGCAGGCCTCGCTGCGATTATTTTCAATGACAGACGATGGCGCCACCACGCAGCCGTAGACCTTGATATTTCCCTGCGGTTGGAGTCACCCTCGGTAAACTCAGTAGTTATTGAATGTCAACTAATTAAAGTGAGACGTGAGCTGAATGTAGCGAATGTCACGGTGCAGCTTGCGATCACACGGCCCGGAGAAACGCCATTAGGCGCCCCCGGGAAGTGAGGAGGGGGCAACTCCTGTCTGATTTCGCACGAAGCGATTAAAACAACGCGATTAAAGAGAAAAACGTTGCAGCGATCCATCAGGACTATTAATCGCGCCATATAAGGTCACAAAAATATTCTCGTCGTTGTAATTCGATGCACTACATGTGCGATTGATTGCGGATTTCTGCGCTCTGTGCGCTGCGTCGACGCGTTTTTGCCCCCTCTGTCCCCTAACTAACCCCCGTTTGTGTTCCTCTGTCGTGTTACATCTGACACTCGCCTTTTTCTTGCCTTTTCCCTTCGCACCTCATCACTCCATCCCTCTCCATTACCGCCGATTTCGTCCACCCCTTCTGCGCGTTCGGGGCACAAATTCCTCCGCCCTCCCGATTGGCTGGAAGCGCTCTTGCTTTGAAATGGACCGGACTCTGATTGGCTGCGGCGGCGCGGACGTCACGCGGCTAAAAAGGGTTTTTACTGGAGGTTTCTTCCTGTCAGCGACACATGTAGAACAAGCGACTGAGCGGGACCCACGGAGCGGAGACAGCGGAGGACGCGCAGCCCCCCTCAACGTTACCGTTCGGCGATTCGCGGTTAATTTCGCCCCCTAAACACGCGCACTTCTAGGCTCGAGGACGTCACCGCACGCGTAGACCCGTAAATGCGTCCTGCTATGGACTCCCCTTTGTTCCAGCGACAAAAAGACCTCTGAATCAACAGTAAAACGGGAGCCATTGAGTGGAAATACTATCTGATAACTCCATTTGCTCGCCGCTCCGCTTATTGCCAGTGAATATCCGAAGCTGAAGTCCTCGCCGTGGTTTCGCTATTGCGCGGAGCTTGGAGGCCGACTGAGCGCGATAGTGTTCTACCGTCTTGCCTGGTAGCGTGTGTGTGTATTTTTTTCCGAGGGGGCTGGTGAACTGAAGCGTACCTGTGTACCTGTCAAAGCCAAGTCGTTAACTTCTCAGCCATTACTCTTCAAAGAGACACACGAGGTGGGTGCCCGTCGTTATTTCCTGCTCTAACGCTGCATGGTGAGTCGATGAAGATGTATTGTTGTTACTTAGGGGTAGACGTACTGGAAACACACGTCGCCTAGTTTTATCATGTCTCTCCGTGTCTCTTTTTTCCTCTCTTCTCTCCAAAGTGTAACGCCTAATAGCTTCTGTCATTACCACCACATCTTCCCCTTCCGTGCCTCCCAATTACCCCCACATTCGTGCAATTAGCTCGAGATAAACCCCGTCCGTGAAATATGCATT
>OMPJ01021429.1:0-10932 GCA_900312935.1 Carapus acus
CAGAAGATACGATCGGAACTGTGAGACAGCACTGCTATCTCACATCGAAGCCGTCTTTTTTTTTTTTGATAAACATCCATAAGAAAATTAATGTGGCATGAAATGAATGTGAAACTTTATGTCCCCCCCCCAAAGAATAAAATTTTACAACATCTAAATATTCCACATGCATTATTCATTTCTTGTGATGCCGCCATTAGCCACTTTTAATGTCTGTCTCACGTCTCGGTTGTCTCCAGCCGAAGATATGAGTGTGCTGGACATGAATTACATTCGAGCAACCGACGACAACAACTCGCGTGGAAGGAGACGCCAGGGGAGGAGGAGGCGTGAGGACAATACATGGAACACCTTTTTTACTGTGTGCGTACGTGCGTGTGTGTGTGCATGCGTGCGTGTGTGTGCACGTGTGTGTGCAAGGTCTCCTGGCCCCAATGTCAATGTAAACATTGAAGCACGCTTACATCATAGCAGGAAAAACTCTCTACGTCTTTTCGTTGGTACAGCTATTGAAAGACAATAAATGGAGCTTAGTTACTAGTTTATTTATTCAGATTTGACTTCTATCGCTGCTCCTCTAGTCACTGATTGTTCAAGATAGTATCAGTGAAGAAAAGCTGCCAAACTTTAAGTTTTATGAAAGAGGTTTCGCTTTATATTCATGAACTTTCTTCCATGGAAAACTTTGGTGTAATATTATTTCGGATCTCGATCAGCGTGATGCATAACTACACACAGCAAACATGCACAAACTCGTGCTGCGGTAGCTCTGCGTCACAATTCGCACATCCTACAAACATTGATAACCACTCGTTCCCACTCAAGCTACTTATAATCTCTCCATTTCTCCTCTCCCACCCCCCTTCTGTCTGTCATTCTGCCTCCCTCCCTCGCTTTGCCTCTTGGTTTCCAAACCTGCCTTACACGAAGACAAAATGTGCAATAATCATCGAAATCAAGCTTTCATAGCCAGCATCTGTTCTTCCCCTCCCAGCTGCTTTTCCTCAGGTTTATTATACTCACCTGAAGCACTCTCCATTGGAGCACACACACACACACAGGCATGCACACACACACACTCACACATACACTCAACCACTGGAGTGTACCTACGCAGAGCCATTTGTATTCATGGAGGGTGGAACGTTGGTACATCAAGTTGGCGTGTGATTAAATCTACGCGCACTCTGTGTGACGTGTCATGTTGTCAGCGCTGCTCAACGTTATTTACTATGTGACCTTGTAAAATGTCGTGAGGATTGACTGCAAATAACCTCAATTCTCTGCCCCCTGCATTGTTTTCCATAGTTTTTAAGATGTAGGAAAAACAAAAGACTAACGCAAGAACATCCAAATGCGATGAGAGGGACATTAATTTCACAATCTCTTCATTACCTCAGTATGGTGAATATTGCTCTCCAGAATTTCTTGCTTATGTTTGAAACTGGACAATTTCTTATCATTTCATTTCTTTTTTCCCACTGGAGTTTTTCCCTTCAGTGCTCTTGAATTTTGTAAACGTTGCTGAATCTTCAAAGGTTGCAATGTTTTGCATTTGCTCTATATCACATTGGCACACACGTTTTGAATTCAACACAGGTTCAACTGGTCTCCATCCTCCGCCCTCGATCCTCCATCCCACTTGAGACTTTACCCCGTTACAAATCCCAGCACGCACGGCAACAGCACATCGCTTCACCTCCCGTGGTTCACTCCCCCCCTTGCTGCACAAATATGGATGGATGGATCATCATCGTCACCGACTTCAGGCCGTGTGTGGCCTTCATCTCTGTACCTTTCTCCTTGACTAATGTGCGGCTTGTCAGGACGTAAGTGTGACGGATTCAGGCGCCAATTTCCTGCTGGTGTAAACAGGCCCGCTCACTCTGATCATCGCTTGTGTGTACATTTTATTTAATTCATGCTGTTATAAGGCCAGCACTGGCTTTCTCCCTGACTGGGATGTTTTTTCCTCCCCCCCTCCGATATCTGAGGTCGCAGGGAGTGTTTCTGACGCGTCTGAGAGCAGCAGGATGAGCCGTCAGAAACAGAGTCGAGCCTGGAAACAAACATCTTCTGCTGTTAGTGCTCCTCTTTGCTGAAGCATGTGAAGTCTCTGAAGCATAGAAACCATTCTGTGGGCCTCAGGCTGTGATTACACACACACACACAGAGACACACACACACACACACACATACAGATGTGAGATGTGCTAGCGGGCATGAATAAGGCTGTGAATGGTGCTGCCTTCAATTTACCCAACAACATCTAACAACTCATCATATTATGCGGTTATGCTGGGATGTCAAAACACTGCCAAAGTTATGAAATAGATTTTAGATTATTTATTTTAGATGGCAAACCTCCACACAAAGGTACTTTCAGCAGATAGTGTGCATTTCCTGAAGAATACAGATATTACATACACACACACACACACACACAATTAGAGTGGCAGAAGTCCAGAGATGGCTCTGTGCATTAAGATGTTGTTTCAGAATGACTTGCACACTGTATGTCTGTATGGACCATATAAAAATGTGTATGTCACCAACAGATAAAAAGCACCAGACAAATAACGTTTCAACAGGCACACATTTGATGATAAAAGTGTTGTTCTTCTCCCTCTGTCACAAGCTTGACTTTGTGAGGAGGGAAAATAAAAAAAAAACTGAAATCAAAACATGTGAAAAACCTCTAGGCAGCTGTGGGATAATGATTATTGTAAAGCACCCTCCTGCAACTAGACACATCTTGTTTATTCAGTGGCTTTTATATCCACTCTCTCCATTCTTACCTCTGTGCTAATCGATGACTCAGCGAGGCGTTTATCTCCATCAAGGTTGGCTCGATCTCCTCCGCGTTAACACGAACGAGTCCGACCTCTGATCAACAGTTAAGCAAACCTGCGTTCAGAGATATTTCACGGCCTCATCATCCAAAGTGTGGCGTCCTCATTTGCTTTGTCCTTCCCTCGGCAGCAGAGCTGCGCTGAGAGCCGGCGCCAGACAGTGTAAGTGTAGGAAAAGTGTGTGGATAATTATCGTTTACCTCCGGAGTGTTGTGTCTCGGTGTCAACAGCTGGATACTGTGAGGCTGTGCAGCGGAGGGAGCCACTGACATTAGCCATGCTACATTTCGCCGTCTGCACGTTGACGCTATCCCGGTGTTGACCCTGTCCTCCTCCTGCTGCACTGCGTTTTTTTTGTGTTGTCTTCGCACTCCCGCGGTGTGCCAAATGTGGGCAGAAATGACGCATGAAGAGGAGCCCCACCATCCACTCCACGCTTCTCCGTCGCTAAGGAACCGAGCTCAGCCCGAACCCGTCGCCGGGACTAGTGATTTGATTCGCAATAACGACAGTATAATCTGAGCCACAAACTTTTGGTGGCTGTTGATGAAATGTGCCATTACACTCTAAACTATCTGATAGCGTCCTCGCAGTTGATAGATGGCGGAGTGAAATCTCCGCGTGAAAAACAAAAAGCTCAGACGCAGTCTGCCGGCCCAGTTCTCGCTTTTTTTTTCCAGTGGGGTGCTGACGAGATTGACTGATTATGGTGAGTATGTCAACAATCCGGGCCCGGCTTTCACTTGGTGGAGCCACACATGATGGGATGACATGCTCGCGCGTGCGCACACACACACACACAGACATGTGTGCGCGTCCACGCTCACTGTTGCTCCCCGATGCCCTCCAACATAACAACCAAGACGGGGTCGGCCGCTCACAGCGCCTGCCTGCCTGCCTGCTCAGTCATTTCTCATGCATGATGAGCAATATGATGAGGTGTGTGCGCACGCTTGTGTGTGTGCATGTGTTTCCTGAAGTGTAAATGTGTTACTGCATGATGACTTCTCTGAACACTTCTCCCCCCCTGGCTGGCTTACGCCTCCCACCGTCGTTCTCGTACCATATTGAACTGTGACACACAAACACACAAGCACACACACTTTTGGATGTGACTGGAATATTGTGGGAGTGTTGATAACTCAGCCACATATTCAGCATCCAGCTGAGCCATGAGAAGAGAAATGATTCTCGCCCATCCAAATCGATACAGTTTAGTGTTATGACCGTCGCTCTTCTCTTCCGAGGGTTGTTGGGTTTAATTTTTGCCTTTTAGGGCCATTACTCATCCAGACGTTACACTCCAACCGTAAGACTTTTCAGCCCTGAGTAACGGCAGCACCAATAAAAAGCAATATGGACAGTCGCCACCGCTGAAAATATCCATACAGTGTGAAATTCACTTCATCACTGTGGCCTCCGTCATCATCGTCCATCCACCTCAATTCTGCAGTTTTTCAGTTTGAATCCATAAAACAAAAAGCAGCAAAGCGACCGACATGCCAAGACTTTATTGCGCAGCGTCTCTGGAGGTGAGCAGGTTGAGTCTGGGCGAATTCAAAGCGGTGTTAGATCAGGTCACAGGTTCGTACACGCATGACACACTCACACCCCTACACACACACAAGGTGCAGACAAACCCTCATCATCAAGTCTGGAAGGCACGAGATGGCAAACCGCCTCCAGTATGAACAGAACACAGACACAGTTTTAATGCTGTGGCAAACAGAGGCATACACACGCACGACCACACACACACTCACACAGGCCTGTGTGTTTGCTCAGCAGATTGAGCTCACGATGGGCTCGCAGCTCTGCTGGGTAAATATCACCCACAGTCACAGCCACAGACGGACGGCTGTTTTGTTTGACGTTGATATTGTTGGAGAATTTTCAGGCGGTTCTCTTTTCAACACAGCGGCTGCCTGTCAAAATGAAAAACAATAAAGATAATGTGAGAGTAAGCAAGCAGGGGCCTGAGCATGATGAAAAATATAGTTTACTGTGTACACTGTGGATACTCATACAAACAATACATTGGTTGTTGCTGGGTGAGGTTTCAAAAAACTGAAGCCAACCGTATTCTGTGCGTTTTATGGCAAATGAGAAGGGAAAGTAAATCGTTTGCTCCGATGTATTAAGGGGTCAGCCAACCGCTTGGGAGCATGCGCCTCTTAAGCATACCAGATAAGCCACATGTCCATGCAGGAGACAAACAACCCGCGCTTTTTCGGCACGTTTTTCAGGAGGAGCTGTGCGACCCCAGCGTGAGCGGAATGATGTGCGTAAAAGTTCGGAGGTTTTACGCACAGCGCCCTCGCGGCCCACACACTCAACAACGTCCATTTCGTTTTACGGGATTTTTGTGCTTGCCTTCGGGATTGCTGTTGGTCCTTTATTAAAATCACTTGAGCTGGGCTGAGATGCGTTCTCTGGTTGCATGCGCGATAAAAATGATTTCGACCGACACCGATTATTTCGCTGTCTGCGCGAGTTTTGTGCTTCAAAAATAAATAGTCGTAGCCACACAATGATATAAGTCCAAGTCACCATTTGCAACACCTGAAGCGCACAAGTTTATGGAACGCCTTTTTGAAGTCCTCGTTGGACATGGTGTATATTATGGGATTGATGAGCGAGTTCAGATATCCCAGCCAGGTGAAGAAGTCAAAGAGTTCGGGGTTGAAGCAGGTATCGCATGTGGCCACAATCAGCGTGTAGATGAAGAACGGCAGCCAGCAGATGATGTAGGCGCCGAGGATGATCCCCAGAGTTTTAGTAGCTTTTCGTTCTCTGGCTGCCGAAATCCGCTTTTTCTCCAAAAGCGCGTCGGACAGCGTCACTTTCACCTGGTTGTCGCTCGTCGACGACCCGGTGTCGCTGGACTGCGTGTCGTGTCTGCCCGTGGACGCCACCGATCCCGGGGAGTTGGTGACCAGCTGCGCGGCGGTGAGCCTCTTCCCGACCTTCTTGGGCGACTGCTTCAGGATCCTCTTGCGCGCCTCCACGTAAATCCTTCCGTAGAGGGCGATGAGCAGCAGCGTGGGGATATAAAAAGCTCCGAAGGTGGAGTAGATGGTGTAGAAAATGTGGTCCGTGTTGACGCTGCAGCTGGTGAGCTCCTCCGCCTTCACCTGCCTCCAGAAGAGCGGAGGCAAGGAGATGGAGATGGCGATGACCCAGGCGATGGCCACCATCCCGGCTGCGCGCCCCTGCGTGCGCTTTTTCGAGTACTCCACCGCGTCCGTGATGGCCCAGTACCGATCCAAAGCGATTACGCACAGGTGGAGGATGGACGCGGTGCAACACGTAATGTCCGAGGACAGCCAGATGTCGCAAACGATCTGCCCCAACGTCCAGGTGTGGATGACCGTGTACAGGACGCAGATGGGCATCACCAAGATGGACACCAGCAGGTCGGTGATGGCGAGGGAGGCGATCAGGAAGTTGGCCGGAGTTTGGAGCTTCTTGGAGTGGGAGATGGTGGCGATGACGAAGGCATTGGACAAGGTGGTGGCCAGAGTGATGACGGACAGGACCGCAGCCAGGCTGATCTGGTAGGCGAGGCTGTCCGCGCCGCTGCCGCCCGCTCCGCCCGCTCCGGCCGCTCCGTGTGTGTAAGTCTCGTTCGTGACGTTCCCCGCAGGAGTCGGTGGAGGAGTCGGCTCGACCTGATCGGCGCCCTCCATCACTTTTCAGTCACTTTTTTGTTGTTTGTTGGACATGTGAGAGACGCGGGCTTTCTCCAGAAACAGCTGGGCAAAGTGGCCTCATCGCTCATCCGCGACATGCGGTCAGGGACCATCGCTGCTCTCCTGCGCTCCTCCCCAGCTTCTCCCCCACGACGCAGGCATCGGGGCTGAAATATCCACTCCACGCGTAAAGTCACAGCCATGTAAAGTGAGTCTTAATTTCTCCGCTCATTTGAGCAACCATCCCGCGAGTGTGCATGCGAGTGTGTCCGAGTATATGTGTACGTGTGAATGTGTGACACTCCAACATCTGGCCAAATGTCACATATAATCCGTGTGAGCCTCCCCTCAGATGCTCCCCGCTCAGGGCCCCTGTGGTTGAATGACGAGCCAAGTGAAAGTCTCGGTTTTATACACACGCTCTCTCCCTCACACACACACACACACACACACACACACACACACACGCCCGAGCGTACGGACGCACACACACTCCTCCCCGACATCAAACAAGCGCCACTGATCAGCCTGGCTCCGCTTGGAGTAGAAGGAGCATCTGCTGGGTCATAGCGCCCACAGGCTGCACACTTGTCACCACCGATGGGGACTGGAACTAATCACCGAACGCACACAGGTGCGTGTGCGTGCGCGTACGCGCGCGTGTGTGTGTGTGAGAGAGAGAGAGACCGCATTCCCAGGTGATCTCCTTTACTCTCTAAATATCACTTGTGGCGCATTTTTTGACACCTTCATCCAGCCATGCAGCAGTGGAACATTGCACCAATTCTGTCACTTTTCACACTTGGGTGATTGGGTGAGAGCGCAGTTTACACTCCAACCTGGGCCCCGGGGCTGTCTCACTCCCCGCCTCACCCTCACTCTGGGGAAGTGCGCTGGCCTCAGCTCACTCTGCGTAAAAGCGCTAATATATTCACCACAGCGGATGGCCACCACTGAAATAGGTTTCTTTTTTTTTGTTTACATCGTATAAATTATGCAGTCTGTATCAGTGTCGAAGCTCTTTTTGCAACCGAGAGAGGTGAGATGACTCGGCGGGCCCAGCACGTTGCCTCTTCCTCCTCTCTCCTCATCTCTCAGCCGCTGTGGGTATCGCACAGCTCCACCAAGACTTTCTTTTTTTTTTCATTCCTCTGTGAGAAACTTTTAATTGAAATTGACTCAGGATATATCGCCAAAAAGAAGAACTTGAGTTCAGATTGAGTGATTCTATTTCCACAAACCAATTGCAAGGACAAACCTCGGACCGGCTCAGATTCTATTTGTCTGTATACAGATACAATATGTTTTCTACAAGAGATAGCAATTCATTGGTTGTATATATTCTGACCTTATATCCAAAGATATAAGGCAAAAAAGACAAGGCAAAAAAACTGTTCTTCCTACGTGATTCCAAATATCCCATGCACATGAACGCAAACATTCGTGCACACACATAGGCCCCCTCCTTCTGTGCAAAATGAAACCCTGCTAATGTGGTGGAGGTGTCATTAGCCCAGTCGAGGGAGGCGTGTTGCTGTGTGTGTGACATGTGGCGGTGTGTGTGTGCAGAGCTCTGAAATGTGACGGCGTCTCTTGACTTGATAACCTCGTTAGGAACGCATTGTGCTCCAAACGTCGCAGGGATTTCTCTGGCCGCGCAGAAGCTGCTGATCACCTGGCAGCATGACTAACCTGCTCAGCAGGCCGTCTGCTCCAAAAAGGAGAAGAAGATTTCAGCACTTCTGGAACATACACCTGTGATTTTCATAACTCATTAAGTATGTCAGCATTGCCAGGTACAACTGTAGGACCAATACTCAATGTCCTACTTGGCATTTCGCAGTTCCTGAGGTCTAGATTTTGACCTTCGAATAGGGAGATGTCTCACTTGTGTGTGTGTCATCATTTACTTGTACAAATAGTGCCCAGTTTGTCGAAATTGTTGTTTTTGATCTTCATTTATTTCTTTTGAAGGTTTTATCCTGTCATTCCATCATGCCTCCTCGGGATTGTAGTTGCCAGGAAAGGATTACCCCCTTTAGCAGCCCGCCCAGTTATTCTTTTTCATGTGCAGTATTTGACAAGACTTTTGACAATGCGAAGAAGCCAACAACATTTATTTACATCTGGAAAAATCATTAATTAGTTTTAGGGACCATCTTGAATGGGACTGTGATAAATGAGAGGCAGAGAAGGAAGATATACACAATTGGAAGCGACAATTGTGATTCTAGAGAGTGAAATATTGAAAAAAGAGCACTCAATACTCCATAAAGATTACAGCGTATATGCGTAGGTGCTGAATTTAACTCCAGACAAATATCAGGATGTCATCTCTCTTGTTTTTTTTTCGCTTTTGTGGCGAATTTGCGAGACCCATCCTGAAAAAACACAATGACAGCAGCAGCAAGATCACTGGTGTCAGACAGGCCCACGTTATCCACTGTCTGATGCGGTGGGCTGTATTTAACTGACGTATTAATTAACGACAAGTTAATTGCAGTTCATCACCCCTGAAGCAGAGACAGACAGGCCCTGGAGCAATTACAGTCTCCAAAACATGACTGGCTGGGTGGTAATTACAGGATTAAAGTTTTTTTTGATTGATTCCTTATGTTTATATTTGTCTGCTTCTGGCTGATTTCCTCTGCTTTGTACTCTGAGGTGACAGAATTGTCATGTCATGGAAACACTTAGCCACAGCGAGAGCAGGAGAGGGAGTTTGAGACTGCTAAGAAGTACTGCATGCACTTTCAAAGGTGCGAAGGAGTAAGAATAGGGTAGATGTTCTTACCGATGAAGTAAGCTTTTCTGTTACTGGCCAAATATCACCAAAATAAACAATAAACTACAGTAGTACATTGACATACAAGCATATCAATATACACGTTTTTAGAGATACTAGCTGTCTCTTGGTCTATATTTTTACTTGGTATACAAGCGGAAATCGGAGTTACATGTTGTGCTATTAGACAACACCGCTAGTTAGCGCACAGTACGCACTACCTGTGATGACTTGGAACTTCAAGAAACAGGAATTTTGACATTGGAAGAATCATTCAAGGTTTGTCATGGGCAGTTTGATACTTAGAGAAGAGAAACAACATCCACTGGTTGGTGAGGAATGGAAAAGCATCTAGTAAGTGTCCAGGAAGCAAATGTTTTGCTGTGGTCATTGTGGAGGAGGGCTACATTCTGTAACAAGTGTTCAACTGTGACCAAACCGCATTATTCTGGAGAAAAATTACCGGAATAGATTAAAACGATCCTAGTTATTCTCCACAAAGAAAGTTTTTTGAGATACAAGCAGATTGACTTATACGAGCTCGGTCACAGAACAAATTAAACTCAAGATATTACTGGAATTCATGAATGATATAGAACACTTGTACCCCTGGAGAGAAGAGTTGATAGGCAAATATATACCAAAAAATCCCCTGCAAACAAATAGAAGACACTCCCCTGATGTTTTTGTGAACCTGACCCAAATGATTGAAAGTTGTGATTGAGTAGAGGTGTCTCTGAGTGTCACCTGTCTCCAGCGTGCTCCCAATTCGCAATCCCGATTCTGTGTCCTGCAATTTGTGTACACAGATATGACACGTGAGCCTGTCCTCCTCTACCTCCATTCGTCCGGCAAACATGCTGCAGAGCAGCAGGGCGACTAAAAAGGCGTGTTGGTCCCCCGCTGGCTGTGATGAGGAAACATTCCGACCTGAATACAAACACAGAGGAGCTGCGAGGGACAGAGCAGCGGGACAACAAAAGCAATAGTTTGTCAAAAGAGCAGGATATACTGTAGATTTCCAATGATTTTCCGATCTGGCCCACAGTTTGAGAACCGCTGAGGCTCAGAGGTTGCCCAAATGACTCATCTAATAATCTGTTTGGGTTCTCCTTGCTCACCTTTTTTTGAGAAACTCCACTCACGTCTATGACAACAAGTACTGTATATTTGCTGTATTATGTGAAAGCCTTCCTGTCCTTGGGGGAATCCCGAGGTTGCCATTTGGAGTCTGTCCTACATTCTACACACATTCTTGTGTCTGTGTTTGTGGAATTCTGGCAACGCATCATGGGAGGCTGTGGGTAATAAAGGAGCTTGACTTCCAGGAGAATAATACTGTAGATCTTTGGTAATCATTGAGGTCAGAGAAGGAAAAGTTTGTTTTCGGTGTCAACACACCCACACTCACACACACATAGTTTTCGGGGGGCCATCTTGCCTGTTCAGGTGACCTTTTACATCCTGTGACTCTTGCTTGCCTTGATAAGTGACAGCTGTGGCAGCAGTCACGAAATAGGGCAAAGCGAAACCAGGGCAGATCCCCGGTTGTGCGGATAGAGCCCCCCGCCCGCCCCCCAACCCAGACTTCTCCTCACATCCT
>OMPJ01021430.1:0-11592 GCA_900312935.1 Carapus acus
TGAGTTTGAGTGTGTGTATGACCTCACCTTGACATAGTGAGCATTTTATATATAATTTATACTTATTTATTTTGTCTTTGCTCATCCTTACCCATGGCATATAATCCTGTTTACTTTATGAAAATATGTCTGAGAGCAGGTTTTGGGTTTTGCACAGTTACTCCTGCGGTTCAAATAATAATATGCGTGATGACAGTCAAGTCCATGACTGACAAAGGAGTGACAAAGCTCTCTTTTCTTCCTTCAGTATACAATATACGCTTTGGACGAGAAGCTCTTGGATTTTAATGCGTGGTAGGAATGTCGTTGCCATTTAGTTTTTAACATGTATTCATTCCGGCTGTGTTTTTCTGCCCTGATCCCATGAGTTGCCTTACATTAATAAATAAGGATGCGTGAGAGTTTATTTAATCCTTTTCTTTTGAAATCTTTGTATTTGCTCTGGCCTCAGCAAAAAGGTTGAATCACTTTATCCACAATGAACGTCAGAATTGTTTTTAGAGTGAAGGTTTTTATTGCCTATTGTATATTTTAAAATCTTTCTTAAATGTTACTCTTTCTAATCACAGTGCGTTTAGACTTTTAGAATTTGTTTGTGATACATTTCCTTTGGTAAACTTTCCCCAAGATACCTCTTTGATACGCAGCTACTGTATTCTACTTATTCAGTTTTATGGAGTTATGGACGGTGATGTGTGCCAGTGGAATGTTTTCATAAGTGATTACAAGATATTTTAGCTGTCACTCTGAATGGAGGTTATGATGTTGCCGTGGGAACCATGATTTAACCTGTTGTTTTAAACAGTTCTTGCCACGTGTATTCCACCAGAGAAGAATCTGTCTCTTTGCCACAGCACATCAAGTAAGAATTTATGATGCACTCACTCACGAGGACAGAGGTTCCTTCACAATTTTGTAAAGTCAATTCCATGTGCCAACTTCACTTTGACAGATATTGTTTTTTATGTATCTTTTCTAATTCTCTCAACCATTGCACAACCGCTCAGATACTGCTGTAACCTTCAATACAGAATAATAGTCACCCACTCATACCAACATTTTTGTGATGTCCTCTTTCTATTCAATTTTGGGATGTCGTCACTGTGTAAACGCTACAATTGATTATGTTCTGAGTATTCAAGAAATATAGTAAAAAGGAGAAGTGTGTTGTCCTTTTTCCATCCATTTGCAATACTTTGAGTGTATTCATCATATCGACCCCACTACCTGTTCACTCAGCCTACCTCCCCCCCTTTTTTTATTATATTTAATGTCGCAATTTGGCCAGTAGATGTCAGTAAATCACCACAACAAAACTATCACTCCCAGAGCCCGAGCAGCGTTTTTTCCTCACCCCATTAAGCAGCTCTCAGAAATTGTCGCGATCATCTGTCGTTATCAGGACATTTGATAATGTTCACAGAGCTTTTTGTGTTCGTTTTGCGAAAGTGTCTCTGAAATTCTGCTGTAACTTTACATTCAGAGTCTCCAGGCCTGTAGTAATTGGCTGCCCTGACTGAGGGCAGGATGGGAAGAAACTGGCATCAGTGGTCTCGGAGGAGACACACACAGGCACCGGCCTGTGTGTGTGCGCGTTTGCACACAGTGGCGTGATAGAGGGAAATGAAAGGACGGGCAGAGGAAAAAAACAGCCTGAGTGCACTTTTGCACATTTATAATGCAAGAGGTTTGGTGTTTGTACATCTGAAAGATGGCCAATTTATCTATTTGTCGGTTAGAGGCAAAATTTAACTTTCACTTGCGCTACGAGATAAGAGATTGTCACGATACATTTTGAGTTGACCCATTCTCCAGCGCGCATTGACGACCAAATTGCCCGCCATGATGTTGAAACCACTCTCACTAGCCACTTGCCCACTTACCGCCATGAAGCACCGTCAGCAGGCTGAGTGAAGGTCACCGCAGCAGTGATCAGGAATGAGGGCCGGCATGCAGTATAAATAGACTAACCACTGTAACCATGACAACCATATTACTGCACCTATTTCTGTCGTTTTCTCAGTTTTGGATTACTTTTTTATCCCAGCTTCAGATTTCATCATGATGCAGCAACATCCGACTGATAATATACTGTATGTGTGCATGAATCCAGACTGGGTGCACAATATTAGCACGCATTTCTGACCTATAGCACCCGTTATTGTTACCACAGCACACCATCAACTCATGAAGTACTTGTACCTAAATTTGTGCTACAATATTGTGGCACTTGCATTACTCCGTTGCGCTGGTATTTCAAGCTTTGAAGGGACAATTTCACGTCAAGTGGAGAAATTAATCGATCTTTTGAATTACAACTTTGCAATTTCCATGTTGCATATCGTGTCACACACCTCATACATTACAGTGTCATATTATTATCATACTGACAGTGTGTCAAAGGTCAGCTGTGAAGCTGCGGCCCAGCCCATGTGTAAGAGGATGCGGGCAGAATGTGACACTTGGCGGTCCAAGTTGATATATAATCATATCGACTCCCACTACGCAGCAGCCCACCGTCTGTCTTGCTGTCTGAACGTACACACACACGGGGAAATGATATCGTAATCCAGAGGCTCCACCCGCAGACGGAGCGACTCTGATGATAACAAGATTTACAGCTACCATAGAATTTCAGTTTGTTGAATTGATGCAAATTGAGCATTTTGCTGTGTGCTTTCTGTTTGCTGTTGGAGGACATGAACTTTGCTCACCATAATCTTGATCTGCTGCAGATCAGATCCAATAACTTGTGTGACTCCTCAACCTTTCAAGCACAGCTGCCATCCACCCCAAACAAATCTGGCCTTGACAGAGCAAACAAAGTTAACCATGGATTTCACTGTGCAAAGAGAATGATGCCACATTACACTGCATTTGCGTGTGTGTGTGTGCATGTGTGTGGTAGGCATTCATGTAGAGCCAGTGGGTGTTTCTTGTGGTAGTGATATTATCACTGTTGAGACTCTTGACTTAACAGAGATTAAGCAATTGCCAGACTATATTGTAGAGGGCAGGGCAGTGCAGGAGTTGGTGCGGGGGGGCATGTGGGTGTGTGCGTGCACAGAGTGTCACAAAGTGAGAGTTACACTGTCTTAAAGTGGAGTCGGCTGTGAGTCATGTGTCTAAATAAAGGGCTACCTTCAACCTTACAAAGTGCACACACACTCGCACTGCAGAGGGAGTGTGTTCAGCATTTACACCCCAGCCACACTCTGAGATCACACACACCGTGCAGGCAGTAATCCAACCATTAATGTCGCTTTGTGATTCAGTGCAGCGATGTCCCAAATATATCAATATAGCTGTTCCATTTTCCCACCCACTCGCCTCCATTTTTAGAGCCACCCATCTATTAACATCTGATTTGATTTCAGCCTGCTACAAAACATAAAGTAGAGCTTTGGGGAATTTTTCCAAGCTATAAAACTTCCCTGACCATGTTTAGAAACAGAATATTGACCCACCAATCTGCTCCGACCAGGTCAGATCGGGCGCTGTGGTCTCATTGGTCAGGGTTCAGGTTCGAGTCCCAAAATGACAACAATGCCCTCAGTTTGTCTATTCCGATGAGGTCTTCTCCAAATGTGGAAATAGAGCAAAGGTCAGCCTTTAGGGGAGCTCTGAGCAGAGACATACTCTGCATCCTGCCTGCTGAGGAGACAAGTTTCAGGAGGATTCCTGAACTGCAGAGCTTCCCGTTCCCTTCGCAAATGAACTTCCAATCATATCATATTAAGGGATTTACAAAACTGATTGTGCATCTGTGTTGTTTGTATTCTGAGTCAAAGATTCACTGAAGCAGTCAGCACAGGGACGTTTGATTGGCTCTTGCTTTGAAAGGTCACATAAACAAACTCCAGTACCATATGGGAGTATAATTTCCTCGTTTATTTGTCTCCCTCTCCCCAAAACAAAAATATACTTTCGATCAGTCTCTCCAAAATCACCTTGTGAAGTAACCAACAAACCTGCCTTCAAACAAACAAATGCAGGTGACACCAGAACCCCTCAATGACATCTGAACTTTTCAGTACACCACATGCAGACCTCTGCGAAAAACCCGTTTATCTGGCTACTTAATTCACCTTAGCAACACAACAAGAGTAACATTATCATCACAATATTGCATAAGATACTTTGATCGAAGGAGTACAGGACACAATTCGTAACCATGACTAAAAATCAAAACCTCATTCAAATCTGTCTTACTAAATCAACTTAGCACAATCTACAATGTCAACGACGCACAAATATAAAATCAGGTTTAAAAAGGCACTATCATTGAACACCTAATCCACCAATGGTACCATGCACAGCACCCCCGTGACTTTAAAGTTATATTAAAGTTGCATCGATAATATGTGTATATTAATCAGCTATAACATATATCAATCACAGTATTGTGGTACACACATTATAGGATACCTGATAACAATCCAACAGTATACGCAACAGTTATTGCTTTAATATTTGCTATAGTAAAAAGAGAACAATGTGCATTTTTTTCATTGATTAATGAGTGTTTTCAAGCAGCAGTTATACAATTTAACACTTGTACATTATATTAAAATTCTTTGAAAGGTGCAAATTGCATAATTGTAGGTATTGCCACAGCAAAATAAAAAAAGGAAGACTTTAAATGTGAAACTACTTCACTCGGATCTTAAATTACCCTGAAAACTCTCTTCATTCACTGGATGTCAGACATACTCTACGGATACGACGCTACTTGGTTGTTTTTGTTTGTAGTTTGTTTTCGTAAGCTACAGCATCTTAAGTACTCAAAGTATGTTTTTGCATCTGCTCTGTGTATCTGGCTCAGTATTGAAGGACCATTGAGGATTGACTCTGGATTTCTGGGTCCTGGAAACAAATCAGGAGGGGGAAATCTTCCTCCCCTGACCTCTCTTGCTTTCCTCCTCCTCCTCCCCTCACAGGAATCCCCACCACTTGCGAACATACAGGTCCTCACCGCTCCCCGTCTGCAGATATCGGTTTTCACATTCCTCCCAGCGACTGATCTCGTCCTCGTCCACCAGCACAAACTTCCACTCCACACGGCTCTCGGCGGGGAGTCCCACCACGCTGGCCCAGTATCCGTCTTTGGCTCTCTCCAGCGGGATGAATCCTCTCCAGCCTCCCAGCTCCTGCCTGTCCCCTGTGACGGCCACCGTCTGGTGCGGCGAGCTGGTCAGGTAGTGGACGCAGAAAGTCACGTTGACGTTCTGAGGCATCGGCGACACGGCCACGACCCTTTTGTTGTTGTCCTCGGCCACGGACAAACCACAACTTTGCTTGTCCTCAGTGGAGGACTGGATGTCCACACCTCCTGGATCCATACTGACAGCTGCAGCTGCCATGGCAACATCAGAATCTTGCTTGTTTTGGCTTTTTGTGTGACCACGGTCAACAGGTTTAAAGGGTGATGTCATCCAGGGAAGGACCTGGCTCCCCATGTCTTCCATCCACTCGTTGTTGTCCATAGTCGCCTCCATGATGCTGATCTCCGTCCTCTGGTTGTCCTCATCTTCCTCTGTTTCCGCCTGCTTTTTCCCTCCTTTGGCCATCTGTGTTCCTGTCCTCTCCTCTTTAATCTCCACGCCATTCTTGTCCTGTGCCACCTCCCCCGGATCATCGATTCTGCTTACAACTTCGGCGACAATCTGTGCCATAAAAAAGTCAAAGTCTGCATGGTAGCTGTCTTCAATATCCTGACCAAACATGTCCTCATTGCCTCCAGATGACCAACGCATGTCTTCTTCCACGAAAACCATGCTTGAGAGGCTTTCGTCTTCAGTTGTTACACGTTCAGAGAAGACGCAATGAGCGTGGATGGCCTGGTGGCCGAGATCCATCATCGGACAGCTGAGATCTTCACTGGGTTCCTCCGAGTCCGGGCTGAATGCCATACTGGAGACGCCACTCTCCTGATCAGCACCTGAGGATTCACCGTCTACTTCACATGGAACAGCAGGAATAAAAGCAGCAGGACTTTCCCCTATGGCTCCTCTTTGAATGATTTCTTGGGTGGAGAAGAAAAACGGCTGTTCAGAGTGACGGCTGTTGTCATCTATTCCCCAGGCGGCGACTCCAGCCTCAACAGCAGCGAGAGGATCAGACCCGACATCGACAATCTCCTCATTCTGAGCTTCTGCCTCCGATTTTGCCATTTGGTCACTTGGTTGTGAAACGGAGGCACTGACAGCAGTGTTTTCCATCCCTTGACCGACTTGTTGGTCTTGGCAGGGGGACAGCGGGCGAGGACAAGCTGGCACTTCGTCTGCGCTGAGAGCAGCGGGGACGATTTCGTCATTCACCCTTTGGCCATTTTGCTGATTTTGGCAGGCGGGTAATGTGGGCGCACAGGACAGGTTGTTATCATGGACACTTAAAGGGACGTCACTGTGGTCCCAAGGTGCAGACACCAAATTGGACCCAGGAGAAACTCCGGTAGTGTCTTGTTGGGGACAAGACAGGGAGGGATGTAGCGTGTCTTCAACGTTTTCAGCTGCAACTAAATGTAGGTTGACATCGGACTCAGTAAACTCTTCGCCGTTTTGGGAATATGGTTCTTGGAGAGGAAAAGGGGACAATCGGAGACTAGGTGTTTGTTCAGAGACCTGACTGGGTGGCAGTGGTTCATCTGAAAAACTTCCATCCGGATGGGACACCTGTCCAACATCGCACTCGTGGTCCAAAACGGACACGGAGGGATTGAATCCGTCCGTCTCTTCAACGAAGCCGGCGTGGACGTTGCCGTTAGTCGTTCCGTTTGTCTTCGGACATTCAGCCACGTTGGGGAGGATGTTCTCATCGTCTTCGTCCTCTGTCTGCAGTTGGTGAGCATCACATTCCGCAGCTGTGAGATTTCTCACCGGTACCTCCTCCTCATCCAAAGTTTCCAGCTCTTCCTCGTCGTAAACATCGCAGATGTCAGGCACGTGCTGGTCTGGAGGTGTGGAGAAGACCTCAGATGTGTGCGAGTCCTCCTGCGTCGTGGGGAGGATCAGTGTCTGCGGAATAATCCTCGGTTGGATGGTGCCTTCCTCCCTCTCACTTTTCCTTTGCTCTTCCTCAGCAGTGCCGTTGGAATTCACACTTTCTGCAGACGGATGTTCTCTCTGCTCCTCTTGGACGCCATTGACCCACATAGGTTTGCCAACTTGTGGTCCAACACTGTCGACTTTTTCGCTCCTATCGGGAGTCTGGCTGAGTATGTTTGCTATCACGCGTGGGATATTTTCCTCCTCTTGGCCTTCGTTTGCGTGAGGAAAGCTCTCCATTGGCATCACTTCCTCCTCCAGACTTACCTAAGTGAGAGAAGGGAAGTAATAGGAAGTTTGAGGTAAGAAATAAAGCTCAGGGATTGTGGGTGACGTGTAATATTCTCTGAATGATCCAGGTATCAAGTACTCACCTGTTCTTCGTCGTGTCTCTGGTTATCCTCAGTTGAAATTGTCCATCCGCTGCTCTTGTAACTGCTCACTTCTATCTTAGCCTCATCCTGAACATCTTGATGGGGACTTAACGTGTCCTCCTCTTCCTCCTCCTCCTCCTCTTCCAAGTCCACCTCCTCCTCTACTTCAGACTCACTGAAAAGTGGACTGACCTCATTTTTGTGCGTCTCTGCAGCTATGAGAGGTTCAGGTTCACCAGGACCTGGGTCAATGTCCTCTAGCAAATCATCGTCCCAACCAGAAAAGGAAAGATCTTCAGTAGTTTTCTCATCAGCCTGTGAGACAGTGAGGAAGCCGTCTTCATCCAGGGCTGAAGCGCAGAGCGGCTTTATTTTCAGGGGATCCTCAGACAGATCCAGGTCCTTAATCTGGTCCAGTGAGACGCCATCCTCAACGTCTGCAGAGATGGAGATGGAAAATTGATACTTAGTCCCGGTAATAGTATTCATTCATTCATTTATCTGCAAATAATTGACCTGCCATAAGTACTTTGTAAACACTGGCTGGTGTCTCCCAGTCTGCTACCTTATGGACACAAGGACCAAGATGGTCTGCGTTTTACACTCTTATCGCTATTCCAGTTACATTCTGGGGTCTATTTAAAAGGTCCGCAACATCTACAAGAGTTGCATTCCACCATTTTACAAACTATATCAACTTCATAGTATACTGTAAGTCTGTCTCACTAGTATTTTTACTGGAGCTCTGTGAAATGTTGAGTAAAAATACCATTAAGGCCGTGAAATTGTATTTCTATCCCTTTATAATCTCTGTAAAAACTCTTGGCAATCCATTATTCTCAGCTGCAATTTATTTTAGCACAATATCCTTCCTAAATATGAAGGCTCAACACTACTCCTGTATATCATTCACGTTCTGCGTCCCAATAAAAAAATGACATTTTAGGGCGATTATCTGACTTATAAGATCAACGACTCTTTAACAGTGGATCTCTTTACATGTTACCGAATACCATATTCCTGTCTCATCACGGCGTTAATATTCCTGTCCTCTGGCCACGCTCCCAAACATAGCGCCACCTGCAGGCTGTACCACGCAGTCCAACTATTCGCCTTAAAGACTTATTAGCATTCTTACCTGTTGACTCCGCAGTGACACTACCATCTTCACCCTGCTTCACCGTCGCATCTGTCCGCTCTCCCGGGCTCCTGGCCTCCGTCTGCGCGGCTGAGAGCGCAGCCTTTGCCCGCATCTTCCTCACGGTGCTCCGGTAAAGGACGAAGGCGGCCAGCAGCGACACCGCCGAGATCAGCGCCACCGCGGCGGCGGGACCGTGTCGCGCTATCATGCAGAACAACGAGGCCAAATCCGTGCGTTTGTCCAACGTCTCCGAATCACTGTTTGACGGCGTCATTGTAAAGTTATTTGCGTGCGTGTGCGTGTGTGTGTGAGCGATGGAGCGTGTGTGTGCGTGCGTGTGGTGATTCTGTATGTTTGAGGTGCGTTGACCTCTTGTTGCTGCAGAGCCGCAATCAGCTGTCTGTGGAGAGCAGCTGATTGGCTGAGCGTGTCACGTGGGTTTGGCGTTCATTCATAAAAACAAGCGACTGACGCTCAACGCAAGACAAAGACACTTACCGGCAATATGTCCACACATATGGATATATTTATGGAAAAATAATAGCAACGAAATCAGAACAATGCACCTCACAATAAGCAATCTCGTAGTTCGCTGATCCTTTTCTGTACAGAAATGACAAATAAAGCCTTCGGTCAAGTTTTAGTCGAAGAAATCAGGGGACTATACTCTAGTCTAGATAAATAGACTAAGCTCGTCATCATTAGTTTTCAAATTGATTATACTGAAGGTACGATCACCATCATGATAGTTGTGCGATTGAAAATATCAATCACATCGACTGTGACGTGTTGGGGTAACAGCCTCTCAACTAATTGAACTGATAACAAAAAACTCATGAAAAGTATCCAGCTTTTCATTTTTCCCCATACGACGATGGTGATTGTCATAAATTCTCACCTGTGGAAATGACACATGAGGTGCCACCGATAAATCCTGATGTCAACACAATAATTGTTCCATCTACAGACAGTATTGAGGCATGTAAGAAATATGTAATCCTGTCATCCAGGGCGCCCCCTGTTGATTTATTTATGAAGATGTCAGGCAGAAATAAAAAGCTCCTGCTCGAACATGTGAGAACCTCTGATGACACTATGCTGAGTAACAGCATCATCTAGTGGAAGTATGTGGAATTGTCTCGAATATTCCCGAACGGACTCGAGGTCTCCCAGCTCAGAATATAAAAGCTGTGACTGCCCTGCTGAGGGAACAGAAAAGAAAAACCTCTCTGCAAGCAACAGGAGGACTCACACCTGAACACACTGAAGATGCAGCGCGTTCCCTCACTCCTCTCTTCTTTCCGCCCACTGATGGACGTCTACTTGCCCAGACACAGTCTGTGTCCACAGGTCGGACCTCTTCTCCGCCAGACGTATCTACTGGAGAAGGTGATGGATGAACTCCAGCAGCAGTTTCTGAAAGAGATGGAGTCTGTCCCAACATCTACAACGACCAGACCGGTCAGCTACCAGCTAGAGAAGAAGGGGGAGAACTTTGACCTGAGCCTGGACACTGCAGGCTTTGCCCCCGAGGAACTGAGCGTCAAGCAGGTGGGCAGGAGGGTGATCGTCAGCGGGAAGATGGAGAAGAAGGAGGAGGACGGGGAGGGCTCCTACTCTTACAGGTACCAGCAGTTCAGGCAGGAGTTCCCTCTGCCAGAGGACACCAACCCTGAAGACATCAGCTGCTATCTGGACCCAGAGGGGAAGCTCCACATCCAGGCAGCCCAGGCTCCACGTGTGGAGGAGGCCGAGAGAGAGCTGACCATCCAGAGGAGCTCAAAGCAGAACGCACAGCAGAGTGTGTGTGGACACACTCAGGGCAGCAGCAGCAACACAGAGACAGCCAGCAGAGAGACGGACCAAACTGAGAAGAAGGAGTGATCTCACCATGAGGACTGAAACTGGAGACTGGGAAATGAAACTTGGATCAAGTGGCAGATTTGCTTCTCTGTAAATGATTAAATGTTGATTGAATACTACAACAACATAAGCAAGTTTTTGTCAAATTTAAAAAGTGGGTTACCCGACAAATAACTGCTTGGAAGCCAGTTGAATTACTAAATAGCAAATTTCACTTTTGCAGTACATGTACCTCCAGATATCAGTTATTGCTGAATTCTTTGGTTCAAATGTGTATATGTGAGCACAGAAACTGGAAACTGGAAAATTAAATTTGAATCAAGCGGCGGATTTGTTTGTCTGTAAATGATTGAATGTTGATTGAATTAAAAAAACAGTATAAGAGACTTCTTGTTATTGTCTATTAAGTGGTAGAATTAGTGTAAATTTCTCTTTTGCAGTACATCTACCTCCAGATGTAACTTTTTCGTGAATCATTTGATTCAAATACAGTATGTATCATAACTTTTTTCACCACTTTTTATCGTCACATTTTTACAGGCTGTCTCCGAAATCGAGTTGTGGTTTCTGTGATTGGGTGAAATCAGCATCGAACATGATCAGGGAGCTATAGAACTGATACACCCTCAAATGAGCTACTCCAGTCGGCTGGATAGGCACATTTGAGTCTTCAATGTGTGTTTTTCACACATCAACTGCTCGCAGAGTTGACGAAAAGCTTCACAAATGGGTGAATAAGCTCTGGAGCCTCTCCCAAACAGTTTATATTTTCAGTTAGTTAGGTAGGTAGGCAGGAACTTTATTGATCTGTTGATGGGGGGCAACAAATGAAATCAAGCCAAATGATCTGACCAATCTGTACATAAATCTGTGGTCACAAAATGCCATTCAAGCATCTATTGGACGTTTTCATCGCAGTTTCAGTTTTCGTTGAGTGTGAACGAGTCATTTAACAGAGAGCTCTGGAAAGCTCAAGAGTCAGCCAGAGTTGTCTCCAAACCTGAGTAACATCACCATCCACTGGAAGAATGTGGAAGTGTCTGGAAGCTTCCTGCACAAACAGGCGCACACACAGTGAGCAGCGGGGTTGACAAGGCCAAGATAGAGTGATCATCCATGATCGCTGAAACTGGGAGACTGGAAAATGAATTTGGATGAAGCTGAGCAT
>OMPJ01021431.1:0-12170 GCA_900312935.1 Carapus acus
GCTACACACACTCACACAAACACAAAAACAATCATACACCGTGGCCTCAATTTGGTCACCGGCAAGTAAACAAACCGTCATTGTTTTCAACCCAGACTGTTGCCACGACGATCACTGGCGCTTCGACGGGTTGCCAGAGTAGCACATGGCAGCCAGAGGCCTGCTATCAAAAACATACACACACTCCCTCTTTCTGAATGGCGTGTGTTAGAGAGAGAGAAAGAAAGAGAGACAGAGGGAGAGAGGGAGTAAGGGGTAAAGAGGGGGGGAGAGAGAGAGAGAGAGAGAGAGTGTGTGTGTGTCAGTGAGACAAAGAGGGAGGGAGGGAAAGAGAGAGAGAGAGGAAGTATGGTTGTGTCTTCTATTAAATATGAAGTTTTAGAAGATGTTGCAAATGATTTTTTGACAATTTTGTCATCCTGTTGGGCGAGGGGACCACTAAATGGATTAACAACACACGTGCAAAGACAGAAACACACAAACACACACACACGCACACACACCAGGGTGGAGTCAATCAGGTCCAAAGGTTGATGGAAGACTTTCAGGAGGTCAAATATACATTAGAAGTAGGATTACGCAGCACACACTCAATTTTAATGTATCACTAACGTGCGTATATCAAGGGTGTGTGTGCACGTCTGTGTTTGTGTGTGTTCCATAAATCACCTGCAGGGAAGCTGTATGTCTTGTAACCACAAACTTGATATAAACGCCGTAACGTCCAATCAAAGAGGTCTGGTAGTCGACAGATCGCCATGGTAACAGCCGGTACAGGCAAAGGTGGCAGAGTCATGATCCGGATCCTGCTGATGGTGTGTTGGCAGCGAGATGACACAGAGTAAACGACCGCACCAGCGAGTAAATGTTTAAGGAAGCTTACACAATGTGTCGAGTGTTTCATTGAATGACTTTTACGTTGCTATGCCAACAGGATTTTTCCCACCCGTCCCCTTTCTGTCAGACTACACTCAACATCATTCTCACCAAGACCACTCTCTCTCCTCAGCATCCCTTGGCCTCCCTGTGTGACCTCTGTCCTCACACATGCAACCATGACACATCGCCACAGCAGCGCCTGGCATCTCCCTTGTTGTCATTAATGCCAGTTGTTATGGTGATCATCCATCCCACCTCCTTGGCCTGATCTCGTCCAATCAGCCGTGGTGATGCATGTCTCCCCGGCCAGTGAGAGAGACGGTGCAGGTGGGAGGGACGCATCCGTCAGCAGGATGAGACCCTCTGCCTCTTCTCCTCCTCCAACTCCTCCTCCGCCTCCATCTCTTCCGCCACCGCCGCCACCTCCTCCACCTCTTCCTCCTCCTCCTCCGCCTCCACTCCCTCTCCCACTCTTTCCCTCAATGGGCAACTTGAAGAAGATGAAGAGAGTGAGGGGCTTCTTCTGGAAGACGATTCCTGAGGAGCAGGTAGAGTCACAGTGCATGTACACACTCACACAGTCTCACACACTGTTGCACAATCACATGCGCTATTACTGTCGTACTCAAGTACATTTACTCAGTATGTGTACACCTGTGGTGTGCTTGTGTGTTTGTCAGGTGAAAGGAAGGGCTAACCTGTGGACTCAACATGGGGTGGAGCAGCAGTATCAGATCGACGTGGAGACCATCGAGGAGCTCTTCGGTCAGAAAAATGCCACTGTCACACCCAGCAGGGGGCGCAAAACCAGGGGCTCAGTTCGGGAAAGCAGAGACGAGGTGTGTGAGTGACTACGTTAATGTTTGTGAGTCCATGCAGATTTCCTCTCTCACAAGCCTCTTTTTCTCTCCTGCTGTTTCTCTTGCTCTCTCTCTCTGCAGGTCTCCATCCTGGACTCAAAGAGGGGAATGAACATCGGGATTTTCCTCAAACAGTTCCGAAGGTAAAGCCTTTCCCCTACACTTACACACGCAAACACACACACACACACACACACACACATAAACATGAACTTTGCATTGAAAACTGTTTTAATGTGCAACACAATTGAATATTCATTGGGGGTAGACTTCTGGGTAACCTCTCAAAATTCTGAAATTGTCACAGAACTTTCTATTCGAGAGAACAATTGATCAGATATGGCTCAATCGATGAAAATGTGTGTGTGTGTACATGTGTGCCAGTGTGTGTGTGTGATGGGTTTGATGGCGTAATGCGTCTGCTCGCCCTCACCACACAGTGTTATGGGTAAACCTGTGTATATGCTGGCAAGAAATTTGTCGAAACACTGTCAGATCACTAAAAGAAACAAGGAAACACCAACTGTGGGAGTCTTTCCCATATCTAGTTTTCCCTTTCACAGTCACCGCAGTTTTGTCTTGTCTTACCCGGCGCATAGCCTAACGCGTTCAGACGCCAAACCTTTCTGCAGGAGCTACGTCTCAAATACGGCACGGTCACACAGTGTACAAGCTGTGCTCCCAACATATTGACCCTGAAAACACAAGCACACGCACACATCCAGTCGGGCTGCTTACCAAACACACTTCCAATGTCAGGGTGAGGGGAAGAGAGCAAAGAGAGACGCAGGGTGAGGCAGGAAGTGAGAGACTACCAGAAAGAGAGAGAGAGAGAGAGGGGGGAAAATAAACAGATTTGGGCTCTGTCGTCTCATTTTGATACGTGGACCAGTCGTCGCTCTGTGAGGCCGTTATCTGTCCCTTGTGTCTGAACATCTTACACTATCACAAATTAATCTGAAAGGCTGTGTTCACGATGCCACGTGTCACACACTCCTTGCACGTCTCTCACCTCCTCGCCATCGCATCTCTGGCAACCTCTCAGCCATTATAACATCATCCCCGTAGGTGCAACGAGGCCATTGTGGAAGACATCCGCCATGGCAACAGTGAGCCGTATGGGGCGGAGCCTCTGAGGGACCTGCTCAAGATGCTGCCAGAGCCAGAGGAGGTGAGCACACATGCACGCGCGCACGTACGCACACGCACACACGCGCACACGCACACACAGAGGCACTATGATGAGGTATGTTTTGATATCTGCCCTTTCTGGATAGGTGAGGAAGCTGAAGATGTACCGTGGCGACGTCTCTAAGCTCTCATTGGCAGACTCCTTCATGTACCTGCTCACTCATGTTCCCAGGTCAGAGGTCACAACCACCCTCATGGTGAGCTCAGGTGTGACTTTGATCGTACGTATAGCTGTTCCTCTCTTTCTTCCCACAGCTACTCCATCCGCATCGAGTCCATGCTACTGAAGGAGGAGTTTCCGACAGAATGCAACGCCATGAGACGCGACATCAGAATCTTGCTGTCGGCCACCCAAGGTGGTGCACAGAACCCTCCCTCCCCCCAACATACACACACACACACACACCTGCACACGTTTACCCTCTGTCTACCTCACATCCCTTCTCTCTGTCATTCCTCACCGGGTCTGACGTTCAGTCGTCTCCCTCCATCAGGATGCAATTAGATACAGCTGCTTCTACTGTGTAGCACCTTCCTTTTCTGTCTTTCTCCTCCTCCCTCTTTCTTTCTCTTTCCCTCTCTCTCTCCATCTCTTACACAGGCCCTGACAAATGCACACACACACCCCGAGTATTTCTGGATGGTGTGTGTGAAGCCGTTAACGACATGAATATCAAGCACCGCGCCTCATGCGAACACCACAGTGTCTCGCGCACACACAGATGGAGGCAAAGATGCTTTCTCGTTTACGTGACGATGACTCACACTCACACACTTTGTTTCTCTTGCTCCCCCAGAGCTGATGAGCTGTGAGGAGCTCCACGCAGTTCTTCATCTCGTGCTGCAGGCGGGAAACATCCTCAACGCTGTAAGGGGACGAGGCGGGGGGCAGAAAGGAGGAGGAGGGAGAACAGGCGGGCAGAGGACAAAATCAAACCTTTTGTGTGTTTGCTGTTTTGTGTTAGGGGGGATACGCTGGGAATGCAGTAGGCTTCAAGCTGTCGTCCCTCCTCTCTCTGGCTGACACCAAGGCTAATAAGCCAGGCATGAATCTGCTGCACTTTGTTGCTCTGGTGAGTGTTTGTGTGGGTAAGTGTCTGTGGATGTGGATGTGGATGTGGATGATGATGTCCTCCTTGAAAACGTGTCTTTCAGGAGGCTCAGAAGAAGGACCAGAAGTTGTTGGAGTTCCCTGTGAAGCTGAAACACATCCAGAATGCAGCCAGGTTGCCCGTTTCTCCTCTCACCTGCTCTCACCCTTCCTTCCCCTTCCCTCCTCATCTTGAAATGACTTAATTTGGTACATTAACATTGTGTGTGTGTGTGTGTGTGTAGGATCTCCTTGGAAACCCTGGACTCTGAGCTGCACTGGCTGTCATCACGAACACTGTCCTTAGAGCAGAGTGTCAAGAAAGAGTCACACCACCATGCAGAGCTGCTTCAGCAGCTCGATAGCTTCCTTCAGGTGTAGCATCAACAACAGTTGTAACTAGAGATGTCCGATAATATCGGCCCACCGTTATTATCGGCCCGATATTGGCATAAAAATTTTATATCGGTATCGGATATTTTGGCTTCAAAACCGATCAACCGATAAAAACAAAGTAATGCTTGCGTTACACCGAAATAGTGCCTATATGCGCTCCTGAAGCGTTTACCGGCGCACATATCGGTATCGGTGAATTGAGAGTTGGACAACATCGGCATATCGTTATCGGCAAAAAAAGCCAATATCGGACACCCCTAGTTGTAACTCATATATATTTTTTGGCTTTGGTGTATGTGTGCGTGTCTCTATTTCAGTCGGCCACATCAGCTCTGCGCAGCATCAAGCTAAGTCGGGAGCAGCTGAGGAAGGAGGGCAATGAGCTGATGGACTTCTTCTGTGAGGACAAAGAGACATTCAGGCTGGATGACTGCCTCAGCGTCTTCAACAGCTTCTGCTCCAAGTTCACAGCTGCAGTGAAGGTACGCCCAGACTGTACAGTGTCCAAGGCAGTATGCCAGGTGCAGTTACCGCCACCTGGTGGTCAGATATAGAAGGACTTCACTTAATCATTTTTCTGTACTCCTCTCTCTCTCTCTCTCTCACCCTCTCTCTCTCCCTCTCTCTCTCTCACACGCACTCTCTCTTTTCTCTCTCTCTCCGCACCTCTCCACCTCTCTCTGTTTCTGTCACTCTCCAAAGGAGAACTTGGAGAGAGAGCAGAAGGAGGCAGCCCGATGCCGACGATTACGTGAGCTTGAGGAGAAGAAAAGACACTCCTGGGCAGCTGGCGAGAGGGTAGGATAGCACACACACACACACACTCACACACACACAGACAAGGAAGTCTTTTACTCACCTTTACATTTTTGCAGGTGAGTGGAGCCTTTCGTTTACATTGCAACAGTGAGACGGATTTGGACTCCCTGCCGGACGAGGCTGGACTGTTGTTGGAGCTCCTTTCACCAAAACCGCGTTCCCGCTCACCCCTGCCTAGTAGTCCTCTGGGGCGCTCATCCAGCTTGCGTCGCTCTCGGGTGTCCCCGTCCATCATGCCATCAAGTGATGCCGAGCGCCAGCCCAGCTCCATGCCTGTGATGGCGACCTCTGACCCTGGACCCAGCTCACCAGCCCACCTCCAAAGCCAGACCCCTCAGGCTGGACCGGAAAGCCCCTCCGAATGTCTTCGGACAGTTGGAAGTGTAGACCATGCGACCGCTGCTTACCTCAGGCATGACGCCACGCACACACACACTGGCCACGCTGGTCACCATATCAGTCACGTTACAGTCGAACCTACCTCGGATCAGATCCAGAACCTGACACAGCCCCATCACAACAACAATGGCAGTTCATCCAGCAATGACAAATCAAAACCTGCCACCACCAGCACAGGTGAGATGTCTGTGGTACTGGAGAAGCACATGCTGGTTCCAAAGCTGAAAGCATTTGATAAAGTCATGGGCCCCCATGAAGAGCATCTCCATGGCAACCACCATCAACACAGTACTCACAAGGAAGATATTGTAATTGTTGATATGGATGGGGAAGGAGTAGAGGACCCGGCTTCCTTGAGTACTAAGTCATCGCACACAAAACCGTTGGAGACGAGCTCTTCGGCACTGAAAGAGGAGGAGGAATGGCCAAAGGAAAAAGTGACTGTTTGGTGTGTGACAGGTGTGTGTGAAGCAGCAGGTCAGCTTGCACTCGCCAATAACACTTATGCAAAGACAGAGGCAGGTCGTCTCCAGCTTGACAATCACCAGGGGAACCTGCTGGTTCCCTCCCTCCCCACTAATCACACTTCGCCCCAGGCTCAGCCGGCAAATGAGAACCCAGCACCCGCACCTATCAGCAGCCAGCCAGTGCCTGTTTCACGCAGCGATGACACACCTCTTTCCAGTAGATCGCAAGAGGAGCATGTGCTAGCTGACAATTTGCCAGGTAAAATCACTGGTGCCTCTGAAGACACTGACAAGCCACCCAACGAGAAGAGAGGTGGAAGTTTGTCCACTAATGAGAGAGAGAAAACGTCAGCAGTCAGCAAGAGAGGAGACTGCGTTTCTCCTCAGGACAGAAACAGTAAGGCCCCAAGTAAGACCACCGCCTCCTCCAAGACTCGATCGACTGCAGCCAAACTAACAACCCCACCCACAACGACCACCTCCAGAGCTAAACCAGTCCGAACCCTCAACACTTCAGAGACCCAGAGCATGAGGAGGGTAGTGCCCATTTCTCGGCCCAACAGGAGTGCGCCTTTACTGGGTGAACATGCTGAGAAAACCCTTGGCCTCCACCGTAGCTCCTCCAGCCTTGCAGCACCCACCAGGTCCACCGGCTCCATCGCCACACGGGGAGAGAAGCCAGCCACAGCTCCATCCTCAAGACGATCCAGCTTCCAGAAGAACCTAGATTCCAAGGAGCGCAAAGATGTGAAGTCCTCTGGTGTTCAGGGAACTGCGCGTGAAAACCTGGACCTGCAGAGGAAGCCGTCAACCCGGAAACCCACCACAAAACCCCAAATCCTGCCAGAGGAGAAGATGTGTCGCGCCACTCTTCGGGCCCTCACTCAGGCGGGGAAAGTAGACCGAGGCGCATGGGTAGAAGGAGGACAACCGGGAGGTGGTGTCGGAAGAGGGCAGAGCAACAGTGCCCCCGCAACTCCTTCACACAAACCCTCTCCCACTTCATCGTCTCCACTTCCTGGATTTGCCCGTAACACGGCCTCCTCCTCCTTCAGACAGACCACCACCACACTCACATCTCCTACTCCTCCACCTCCTCACCCAACTTGTGCTGACTCCCCGCCAAAATCATCTCAAAAGGTCCCCCCCTTCAAATCCGCCCCTAAACCTTTAACCAAGACACAGATCATCAATTCATCAGCTTTTGTACAAGCGGGTTCACTGAGGGTCACAACATCTTCCAAGTCCACCAATCACTCCAACCCGCCCTCCTCACTGTCCTCAAACCTGTTGAGGACTCAGAGTACAAGGGGCTCCCCTCCTGTGCGGTCACCACTTCATAACTTGCTGGCACCACCTAGAGGTCAGCAACCAGATAGCAGCAGCCTCTCAGACAGGTCAAGCCATTCTTTGAACTCAGTGAAGATATCTAAGCCAAAGTGGAGATAACAGGAGCAGTCTAGGGCTGCATGTCATTCATTCACTCATTCATTCATTCATTTGGAATTAGAATTTCTGTCTCCTGCAAGAGATGAATGATTTGCTCTACAAAGAAGCATGGGATGGTACACTCCTCTGTTGTGAACAAGCAGATTGTGCCTCACTTTGTATCTTGATGTTTTTTAGCCAGGTGGAAAATTTAGAGTGTCCTTATGTGCTTATCAGCGCACCCAGAACATTCCAGTATGAAAAGCCGTGTGGCATTGACCTCAGGAACTGAAGTCGGGCAATCAAATATGAGAAGGCTGAGCAATGATTTGTGCCATCAGACAGGAGAGGCAGCACTTTTGGGGCATTGAAACAGTCTGTGTTTTGCCAGAGGTCATCAGTCCTACTTCAGTTGATCGGATGCGCATAATGCATGAAGCACATGTGTGTGAGTTGAATTTTGCAGGGTTTTTCTTTGCCTGAATCTAAATTGCATCACAATATGATGTAACAGTACCTCTCTTGTCCACGCTTAGACCGTGACACATAATGAAAATTTGTACCTCAGTTTCCACAAAGTTTAGATCCTTACCATTAGAACTCTGCTCTCACAATCAGTGTTTTTGGCTTATACTTGCAATACGATGCTTATGATTTTATCTGATTCTACACCTAACCAAACTAACAAAGTTGGGGAATCTCAACATACATGGCCTAATTTGAAAGGAAACTTAATTATCATCAAAATATGTTGTCAATATTTGGAGATCAAGGCGTTTCAGGGAGTTGGTGACGAAGAGACATTTCTAGAGTCTCTGATTCAAGATAGAGGACTGCGTGATTCATGTGTTTTCCGCTGGATGTGTATGATCATGAATGTGTATTTATGTATCTGCTCAATGTTTGATATATTATCCAATAATAAAGTATTCTGACGTCTGCGTGTGACTATTTCATCCATTTTATTACTCTATTCCTCCTTTTGTTTTCCTTAATTCAGACTCCATCTACCTTTTACATGTAGTGTTTGTTTTTTCCTTTATTTATTTTCCCTATCTCGTTTTCAATTTCAACTCAACGATATTTTGGTCTGCCGTTGTTGTAGAGACAGTGCAGAAACATTTGTTACGTCTAGGAGAAATTAATTGCGTAGTTGCCACAATGACGAAGATTTTAAAATTCTTGAGGCGGGAGAGACTGAATTGCTGTGACGTCATCGAAGTGCGCCGCGAGCTGGGCAGAAAAGAGGAGCAGCCGGCCGAAGTTTGATCTAACAAGAGTTCCGCCGAAAAAGAGCCCAGCGGCAACAACTCCTACGCTGTAGACAAATAAAACTCCCGACCCCCGTTTCTACCGACTAGTAAAACAAAGAAAGGAAAGATTAACGCGATTACAGCAAAGAGGAAAATGTCATTTAAAGTTTAAAAGGCGGAGCGCGTGCACCAAGGTCAGTCTGGATGATTCAAACTTGTTTTTTTAGTTCTCACTTGTTTTTGTCAAATTTACTGGTCGTATTTTGTGCACACTTCCACATGTGGCATGCTACGTTTTTACCGACAAAGTCAAAGTATGAGTTACTTAAGTTTTCGACTCATTTTTAAAGCATTTCATCTACAACAATGGGTGTTTTAAGTGTGTTTCGAGCACGAAGATCACTGCATCGGGAAAGCGTCACTTAAATAGAGCCGACATTAAGCACCACTAAGTCTCGATATTTCAACAGTAATGGTGATTATTTAATTTTACATTTATTTTTCCGCGGTTAACACACAAAAACACAATAAAAAGGGAAGTGAAGAGTGTATGTGACGTTCCGTTGAGCCGCAGAAGACATTCTCTTCCCGAGTGATGCGAAGGGAGTTGGAGGTGGCGTTTCCCTCTGCAACAGCAACCTATTGTCAATATAGTGATAACCAGTTGTGCATTAAACTGTTAATCCAGCACAAACTCCAGTAACACGATTGACCAGATCGCTTGACAGCAGAGGGGAATCAAAGGCGTTCACACACACATACGCACCCTTGCCATGAGGGTGTCATTATTGCCCCTCACACTCAGATCCTCAGATGTCTGCCTTGTACGAACACCCACACACATTATTGCCATTTGTTCCTCTCTCACTTAAATTTTTACAAGGGGAAGAGATTCAACCGGGTTATAGCTTCGTTTGCCTTTTCTTTCATTTGTGGTTGAGATTTTTATCATTGCTCATTGCAAATCTTGGTAGATTGTTAGATCATCATCACACCTCTGTGCTTCGTTACAGAATGGCTCTGTGGTCTCGCTTCATTGTATGAAAAACAAAAGTGGAAAAGCCATAAAGCTTTGGATCAAGGAAGATATGCCTGAAGGGCAGGTAAACAGACCGGGGGAAGAAAAAGGTGTAGGGAGGAAAGATGAAGAGGAGGAAGGGGGAGAAGATGGAGAGGAAGGACTCCAAACTCCATCTAGGAGAAAGGAGGAGGAGGAAGAAGAAGAGGAACAGATGACAAAGACAAGCGCCAGAGACTTCAAAATGAAATTTGGGAGGGAACTGATTGGTGAACACACTCCAAGCTCCACCTCCTCGCCTCTCCTCTGCTCCTCACCTCAGCGAGGGAGAGTGGGGAGCGAGGGGGAGGAGGATGATGATGTCGGGGTTGCCGTTGTCACCCTAGAAGAGGAATCCTGTCTGTCTGAGCCATTTGGTCCCTCCCACGGAGAAACGGCCAATAAGATAAAGGAGTCTGTGTGTGGAGGGCGCAGGGAGTGGGAGGAAGAGGAAGAAATAGAGGAGAGTGATGGAGGAGCTGAAGAGGAAGGGCACGCAGCGTTGATGTCACCGTTGCTCCCCCCTCAGGCCCATGTAAGTCTAATTATTCCAGCCTCTTATTCAAATTTGTCGCACTTCACTCCCTCCATGTAAACATCTGCCATTTATTTTCCCATGGGGTCTCTTATTATCTCTGTCTCCTCCCTGTTACTTTCTTTCACTTCTGCCGGCTATCCAAGCCCCTGCCTGTCTGTCTTAATTATTTTTCTCCTATCTTTCTCTGTTTCTTTTCTGTCTCCCTCACCTTTATTCCTTGTCTGTATCTCTCCTTCTCTTATGTTGTGAGAGCCTGCACTTAAGATGAAAGTTTGCATAAGTCCAGTCAATCATCAGGGTCAAAGGGAGGGTAACCCCATTTTCCCTGGTGGGGCTTGGCCTGGTGATGTGAAAAAGCCACCAGCAGGGGGCGTCAGATTGTTGAGGATAACGCGCGCCAAAGCTCTGACGCACACAAACTAGCTTCCACAAACTCAGTCCCAGAGGCAGGCACAGACCTGTGGGGTCGAATTTTTGTTTGCCATGGGTGGCATTCAGGTAACGTCGTGTCACCAGAAAAGTGTGTGCGTGTGTGCGTGTGTGCGTGCGTGCGTGCGTGCGTGCGTGTGTGTGTGTCTCAGTGGGCATGAGCTGGTGTGTGAGTGAGGAGTTAAAGTGCCACAACTTTGCTGAGAGGAATACAGCGGAGAGATTGTGTCAAAATAAATGTTAAATATATGTACAAATCACCTGCAATAATCACTGAAGATATTTATTTTTCCTCATCACGTTTGTTTCGTCTCCTCAAACGTGTAAAATCTGTGTGTGAACTAAACTCACTATGGGTCCCCACACTTTCTCTCATACAGACACAGAAAGTAGGTGTGTGTCGGAATGTGCAGCTGTGTGAACATTCCTCACATTCTCCTCTCAACTCATTAGTTCCATCGGAATCATGGGAAGTACACAGTCATGGGAACTATTAACCAAATACACATAGATAGTGTACAACACTTTGAGTTGGACGCAACATTGGAAACATACAGTATGACTGATTGATTTGACATCGTCTTGGTCGTTGTTACAGTCGTGTCCTTCGCTAGGGGGTGCTGTGTTACAAAAAAAAATCTATGTAATCCGATTTTTAGATCAGGATTGGCTGTCTTCAGTGTGCAAGTTGAATAGAGAGCGTGACCGATAGAGAAATACAGCCAAACTAGGGCGCTAATCTGATAAGAATATAATCCAGGAGCATTTCTTCAAGATTACAGCATGTATATGAGATTAAACACACACACACACACACACACACACAAAACATTCATTCTGTGAAATTTTAGTAACAGTTCAGTGCTCAGTCTAGTGGTTTTTGCTTTGATTTAAATCGGTTTAGCTTGTGTGTGAATTCATCAAACGCAATCGGATCAATTATTTGCTTTTGATGTTACAGTACAGCGCACACGTTAACCACAGACTCGCACTTTGAGGCCAGGTTATTGTTCAAATCCATTTAAACTGTTTTGATACACCTCTCTTTGTACAAGCTCACGGTGAGGTCCGATGCTTTGTGTGAGCAAGAGCACAATACAATTGCGGCAGTCTGTCTGGGACGGTATGTGTCACACACCTGTGTGTGTGTGTGTATGTGTGTTCATTCATTCATTCATTCATTCATTCATTCAAATTATGTCCGAACCATAACAGGATGTGATGCGCACACCATGTAGCGCAAGGTGATAATGTTTGTAAATCACTAGGATTCCAGAGGAGTGGCTGATTCAGAAATGTGCTAGAAATTCCAGAGCAAGTGGCTGTGGCATTGAGAGAAACAGGAATTATTACTCGTGTGTGTG
>OMPJ01021431.1:12190-44024 GCA_900312935.1 Carapus acus
TACACACAAGGTCAAATTCCAGAGCCAGGCAGCATTCCAGTCGGGTTAGGTCCACTGCACCAGTCTCGCCAAGTCAGCGCAGTACACACACACATACACATTCCTGACTGAGGCGAATTGGGAAGTGAACCCGCAACCTTCAGGTTTTTCAGCATGCTTTCACGTGCTAAGTCAGCGGAAACGCCTCACACACTTTTGTGCTGTATGCGATGAAATTATCAGACACACCAATGTTGGTAGTGATTCTTGTCCCTCTCTCTCTCTCCATTTTTATCTCTCATCCGTCTCCGTCCACATCATCACTATGGCAACCCAGTTTCCCTGCACTCCTATTGGCCATCATAGGAATTGGCAGCAGCTCCGTTCCACTGACCCACAGACCTGTGTGTGTGTGTGTGTGTGTGTGTGTGTGTGTGTGTGTGTGTGTTTTGAGGAGAGGGCTGTGTGGGCACCCAAGCACAAACAGAAGATAGGATACAATGAGGAACAGGTGCTCTGGTGTCCTTTCTTGAAGTGTGCGCACAGATTTTTACAGCTTGTAAGTCGACACTTTAAGAATGCTAGTAAAGCTCCAGTGTTGTTGTTCTCGCGCCCCTTTGCTTTGTTTTTCTTTTTTCTCTTCCCTCTCTCCGTCTTGACCAAACGTCCCTGTCTCCCTCGGTTCTTATCACCATCACTTGTGAATTCCGATTGGTCCATTGGGAATGACTGCATCCCACACACACACACACACACACACAATCACAATCTTATTAAAATATACATGAGAACTAAGTCCCTTACATCCCTACTACAATTCCTGCCTCCATTATTGATGAACGTGCACACACACACACACACACGCACACGCACGCACACACAGGCACACACAGGCACACACAGGTCTACCAAGTGCTTATTTGCTTCACCTGTTTGCCGCAGTGTGTCTCCAACATCTCCCACTGGAAACAAGGCCGCCCCAGATGTCCAGACACTGGCGAATGGTGTGGGTGTGCTTGCATGCGTGCTGAGTTATAGTTCACACTTTCACCATCATGGTGTAAGTGAGTACCATGTGCTGTCTTCACACAAAGTCGTGGTTTGGACACACATATGTATTCTAACCTTTGAAGTGGTTTTCTCTCTCTCATTGTCACACACAAACGGACAGATTCTACCGGTGTGGGGAGAAGTCAGCTGTTTTGATGCATACCCCACTCCCACCAGTTTCACGTTTTACAAGCCGATCAAAGGGCGAGACTCAGTGGGAGATGTGGGTGTGAGGGGGGTGCAGAGAAACGCAGGGGAGGTAGAGGATTGTAGGTGTAAAAGAACTGATGGAAGAGAGTAGAAAGACTGGAGAACTACAAGGAATGAAGGAAGGAGGAGAGGTATGGCACATTTATATAACAATTGCGGGAGGTAGAGGGAAAGAGTTGGAGAAAAGAGAAGGATGGTATGATACAATTTTTGGGGGCAGAAAAGAAAAATGAAAGCAAAACAAGGAGTCAACATTTGGTTGATAACTCAGGCAGAGGGCGAGAGAGAGAACAGTCAGGCAGTCAGGAGAAGGAGGTTGGGTGGATGAGGTGAGGAGAGTGAGGGGAAATCATATAGAAATATAAGTATATTTGGTGTAAAGGGATGGCTAGAGCAGGAGGAAGAAGACAAGGAAGATGGTAGGATGATAGTGGGGGTGTAAGATCAGTATTAGGATTAGGTGCATTCAAACAATCCCAATCACCATGATTGACTTATCACCACGAGTGACTAGGGGCTGAAAATGGGGGCAAAGCCACCTCCAGCTCAGCCTCCAGTCTCTTAGACAGAGCCACTGTCTCTAAACCAAACATCATGGCAGGTCTCGCCACCATCTTGCAAACCTTCCCTTTCTGTCCAGCTGGCATTGGACAATCACAAAGCACTGCTGACATTCTCCTCCACCGAGACCACCCTGCTTGCACTATTTCTCAGCTCTCGCTTTTTCCCTAACAGTCCATTACTTTGAATGGTTGAGCCAACATAGTTTATGTCATCCCTCACTACTATCTCTATCTGAGTTGACTCATTCATTCACATGCACTTGGTCCTCCTCTTGCTGACTGTCATTCGTCTACTCTCCAGTGCGAACATCATCGGCCATGTAGTCTCCTGCCTAACATCATCTATCAATCTATCCATCACCACTGTGAACAAGAGGGTGCTCAGGGATTATTCCTGATATAGCCTCACTCTGACCCTGAACCCATATTTCACACCGACCGCACGCCTCACCACTATCTTGTTATCCTCATACATGTCCTGCACCGCCCAAATGTGCTTCTCTGCCCCTCCTGACTTCCTCATACAGCACCACAGTTCCTCTCTTGTTAGCCCATCATCAAGCTCCTCAATGACACAACGCAACTCCCTCTGACCTTCTCTGTGCTTCTCCACTAGCATCCAAAGCGAAATGGTGTCAGAATGTTGTCGTTAGCCCAGGCCGCAAGCAATTTACTGTGGTCGCCACATTGTTTGTGATTCACATATATATTTGAGGCACAGGTTTTATGCCAGAGGCCTTACACACACAACTCTCACCATTTTCCTGGGATTAGGAGAGCCACTGTCTCATAGCTGGTTTGTATGTGTGTTAACACGACACTGGATTTTGGAGATAGATGTGAGAGGTGATTTGTTTTCTGTCCGTGCGCTGTCGATAAATTTTTGACCTTTTGAAATATCCCTGTGCCTCTCCTCTTGTCGCCCTGCCTGCGTGTGTGTGTGTGTGTCTGCGTGTGTGTGTCTGCATTTGTGTATGTGTTTCTGTGTCTGTATGTACTTGTGCATGCACCTCTGGTGGTTTTACGTCTGTCGACCAAAGGTCAATCAGCTGTGAGAAACATGTGACCTCCAGTAACCCCCTGCTGGGCTTATGTGTATTACCTTGCATGTCTGTGTCTGTGTGTGTGGCTCCTAGTTTATGAAAACCACACACGCCATCTCCCCGTTTATTCATAGCCTTTTTGAGTTCGTATTAACCACCACAAACATGCCACATCGTGCAACAGCGCTGCCCCTGTCCAGCAGTCGGCAGTGTGTGGATTTAAACTCAAAAATTAAATGGCAGTGTCGGAAAACACAATTGCGTTTTAATGAGTTTTCCTGTGGCGCAGAGGTTTCTTCGCTGTCAAAGTTGTGGTATGACCGGGGGGAAAAGAAAGAAAAAAAATCACAGTTGCTGTAGTGATGTTCTTCTACCAATAGAGGGCGTCCGTGATATCCAATCCCCCAATTTTGTTTAATGCGGAACTGTGTGATCAGACTTTTGTGCACAGCGTCAATCCATGTGAGTTGAATGAGGTGTGGCCGTATGTTACGCGTCACCATATTCCTGTCGTGATTCGTCTGTAATCTCACTCATTTCCTAAAAATCCATCTTAATTTGTCGCTCGCACACATGTGAGGCCTGAACCTGGCCCCACCTCTTTTATTGCCCTCTCTCGCTCTCGCTCTCTCTCTCTCTCTCGCTCTCTCCCCGCATTCCTTTTTCCCAGGCAGCCGCACACGAGGCAGGAGAGGCATGTCCTAGCGTGTTCCACAGAGAGACCGCGTGTATGTGTGTGCGTGCGTGCGTGCGTGCGGATCTGTCCTGCTCGGTCTCTCTGGCAGCAGTCGCGAAGATTGAACGCGGGCTGCCCTCTGTCTCCTAATTGATCCATTCCCGCTCTCTAATTGATTCCGCGATCGTTTGGATGGATCTGTGACGTCACTCTCGCACCCGGACTCGGATATTGGGGATATTTCCAGTTTCCCAGCGTTTGCCTCCCTCTTCCTCTTTTTCGACTCCTCTCCGTGTCCGGTTCCGTGTCGGGCCGGGAGGTTTCGCCTTACCGGGACAGCCATGGGTTTCTACGGCACCTTGAAGCTCATTTTCTACAAAGTGAGTATCGACCACAAGCAGATCGATTAATACATCGGTGGTACAGCGGCAGCGGACGCACTTAGCTCTCTCTCAATTCAGCCCAGTCTCGGCATTCAAGGTTGTCAGGCTGGTGCCGGAATGACGCGGCGTTTCTTTGCGCGCTCGCGTGAGTGTGTCTGTGTGTGTGTGTGTGTGTGTCACTGCGGAACCTAGAGAGAGAGGGAGCGAGGCATTCATAATGTAACCAGATGCATGCTTTGGTCTGCGATCATAGTATTGACCATTGATTATCAGTTACTGGAGCGGTGTGTGTGTGACCGCAAAGCTTCGCCGTATGTGTCGAGGCTTTACATCTCAGCAGTTGACACGCGCGCACCTAAACTAGCAAGACACGCTCAGAGGCAGGTTGGACTCATTAAATGATGGATACGGTTTCATTTTGTGAAATCACAGGTATGTTATGGATACAAACAAAAAAAAACGATCTGTCACCATGAAACCTTCCTCCATCACCAGCCAAAGCAGGCGGATGAGGGCTGTCTTTTCGAAATCATTCTATGAGTGGGAGACTTCTTTTAAAGATAATAAGACACGAACAGAAATAACATAGGAAAGAAAAACAAAAATCTGATTCATCTATACTCTTATTATATGCCAAGCAAGGCAGGCATT
The DNA here is from genome assembly GCA_900312935.1 of Carapus acus. Lineage (NCBI taxonomy): Eukaryota > Metazoa > Chordata > Actinopteri > Ophidiiformes > Carapidae > Carapus > Carapus acus. The sequence continues at coordinate 16,746 of OMPJ01021431.1, forward strand.
CACACACTCAGGGTCCATCAGACCTATTATTGATTAGCCAGCATGTACCATCAATCACACATCATAAATATAGACTGTGCTAGAAAATGACAGCACACAGAGTATTATATATCACACCACACACTTAGCTCTGATACTACAGGAGTGGTCGTGACACTGGAGTATTGCTACGCACACTGCAATCTTTCCACTGGACATGCAGAGGCTTGATGAGATCACCATCGCAACATTCTACGGATGGGAATGAGCCATGTGATCTTGTTAAAGCAGATTAATTCTATAAGTTAGTCCAGAATCACGTTCAGACATCTGGCCGCGTGACCTCAGCGTGCATACCGAGCACATAGTGTGAGCGATATGCAAATGTGAGCCGTGTCGCCAGAATTCGTGGCTGAGGTCTGTGGCTCAAGTCCTGTTTCAGGTCCGTGTCGGGGGAAGGGAATCCTGCCTCTTGACCTTTTGAATGGCATAGCGTCACATTGTGGTTCATGAGAAAACTTTTGTAAATGTCACTACAGGTGTAAAAAAGAGTGAAACACTGCAGCCAGGCCGGATACTTCCTTTACTGCTGGTTGTTGAAACACACACACACACACACACACCGCACATACACACTGTCATGTGCATCCGCGTGTGTGTGTTTGAAAGCGCAGCAGCAGCCTCCTGCTCGCGTGCCGCGCTCTATTTTGGACACAGTGCTGCACCAGCGACATTCCCCTGATTTTCTGCATTCCTGCCTCCTCAACTGACTGATATAGAGGGTGCTTCCTCCTCCTCCTCCTCCTCCTCCACCACCCTCTTTCTCATTCTGCCTCTCTTAATCATCCCGCAAAAGGGCCAAGCAATGGCATCCACCCTCCTGGTTACACATCATCATCACCTGCATTTTTTCTGAAATTATAATCGCATCCAGCACAGAAGTATGCAAATGGACACACATACTCGCATATGCGCACTAAGGCAAAGTTATTCATCTACAGTATATTTTTCATTCATAGTCTTTCAGCAGTTTATACAAAATATCTCTTTGAATCATTTCCCTCTCTACTCTTCTCTGACACACTCACACAGCCATGCATTCTGTTGACGCAGCTTCTCTTCACATGCACTCTGCCAGATCTGCAGTGCTGGCCAGGCAGCCTGTTCTTACACAGAGAAAGAGAGGGAGAGAGAGCCCTGGTGGTATTGCTTTAATTGTAAAGTCGCATAGTTCGTCATCAGTGCTCCACTTCTGCATTCTCGGCCACTGACACAGCTTAGGCACTGTGTGATGCTTGTTGCTATGGAAACAGCTGAAGGCCATGACACCCACAAATTCATCAAGTGAAAACAACCAGCGTCTCTGGCCTTGAAGCCTGTGTCTGTTTTTTGTGTGTGTGTGTTTGCCTAAAATATCTTGGCTCTTGCAACACACACACAGGCACTGTTCCCTGTATCACTGCTCACCTCTCCACCTCTCTATCTGTCCCAGATGAAGCGGAAGCTGGACCATGGTCCAGACGGGCGACCATTTCCATCTGGGAAGAAACACTGCAAAGGCAACGGCTTCCTCAGGTAACAGACACTCCCATACTCTGTACGCTCATACCTAGTTTTCGTTTGCACTGTGTTAAGTATCTCCTCTCTGCAGCCCTGCGAGTCTGGCTCCAGCCACACCCACAACCTTCGGCGACCTACGTTTGGCCAATGGGCACTCAGCTCAACGGCGACGTGTAACCTCTGGCCCGCCTCCCTCTGGCCTGCAAGAATGGCTGCACACCTTCCAGGTAGTCCCACACACATGCGTGTACAGCACAGGAAAACACAAATATTCGCTTTTCCCCCTCATTTTCACCCATTTCCTCTCTGACCTGGACTCTCTTGCCGCAGGCGTGGAGCGGTCCTGAGAGGCTGCTGGCTTTGGACGAGTTGATTGACAGGTGTGAGACCAGTCAGGTGAAGCACATGATGCAGGTCATCGAGCCGCAGTTCCAGAGAGACTTCATATCACTGTTACCCAAAGAGGTACGCACTCTCACAAACACACATCTTTGCACACACACACACACACACACACACACACACACACACACACACACACACTGCAGTTTGGTAGAGTTTTGAAGGTGACAGCAGTGTTAACTCACGTGAGATGAGGAGGAGCATAAATATGTATGCCTTTGTGTGTGTGTGTGTGTGTTTGTGTGTGTGTGTGTGCGCACGCAGCTAGCACTGTATGTGCTGACCTTCCTGGCCCCCAGAGACCTCCTACAGGCCGCTCAGACCTGCAGGTACTGGAGGATCTTGGCTGAGGACAACCTCCTCTGGAGGGAGAAGTGCCGGGAGGAGGGTAAGCACCCACAGTCACACACACACCTGTGTGTTTCAGTCTCCTCGCTCTGGACAAACCTCCTCCAGGTGTTGTTGCGTAGAGAGTATAAAGACATTGGACATGGCATGAGATGTGAGAGAGTGGAGCTCTCTCTGCTTTGTGTGGAACACACATAGCAACTCCATTCAGCGCAATGCAGTGGCTAGCAGTGTGTATGTGTGCGTTTGCTTGTGCATGCGACCGTGCGTGTCTGTCTCTGGGCGTCATGCCAGTCATCAGAGATTCACAGCCAGTCCTCGGCGGTCATACCAATGAGGCTAGCTCGCATTAAATCCACACTGCGGCCACACTAATGAACGCAGCGTCGGATGCAGCTGGGGGCCCATGTTAACGCAGCTTGTGGTGGTGTGGGTGGGTGTGTGTGTATTTGTTGCTACTGTAGTTACACCGTGTGTGCGCGCGCGTGAGAGAGAGAGACTGAGAGACAGAGAGAGTGCGGCACCGGCAGTAGCAGGGCTGGCATCCACTCACACTCCCCCAGAATACAAATTGAGCAGACCTGTACCCGCTGCACGTATGGGGCCGGGCGGGGTGCATATTAACGACACCAACACTACTGTCTGCTTACATAGCAGAGGGGGTGCTGGGACTATAGTTGCAAGGATAATCGCCACAACACACCACAACCAAAGCTAACGCTGGCTATGTCTGACGCAGGTCTAGAGCTCTGGCGGCTAACCACATATAGCATACCCAGCAGAGGGAAAAAGATGCAGTAGTTCCTGGACGTGCAGCAAGCCTCAAAAGCTTAAGCAAATAAAACCGATCAGTAAAACTCTCTGTTTTTAGGTATATCGACAGCAGCGTTCAGTCCTTGGAAGTCGGCCTACATCAGACAGCATCGCATCGAGAACAACTGGAGGAACGGAGACACGCAGGAGCCGATGGTATGCAACATTCCTCCCATAGTAATCTCAATGTTGTGAGTTTGGTTCGGTCAAGAGTGAGTCATCAATCAGTCAATCAATTTGCAACTGTACAGATTTAGGGAAGCTTGTCGTAAATCATCTGTTGAACATATGAGTATGGTCTTGTGGAAAGTGGTCTGTGTGGACAAGATGTCAGTCTTGTGTTTGGAACGCTTTCTGATTGTGTCCAGGTACTGAAAGGCCACGACGATCATGTGATCACCTGCCTACAGTTCAGCGGTGACCTCATCGTTAGTGGCTCGGATGACAACACGCTCAAAGTTTGGTCGGCAGTCACTGGAAAGGTATGGACATAGTGTGTGTGTGTGTCTGTGTGTGTGTGCACGATGACTTTTGCTGTGATAATCCCTATTGCAAGTTCAGATATCTTCTGTTGTGGGATTGAGAAGAATTATTTGTCTGGATGTTTGTCTTAAACCGTTAACACACACAGCCCTAGCAAGTTGTGCGTGGCAAAGTGTGTGGCGTAGGTGTGTTTTATGTAAAGGTAAAGAGCGATGGTGTTCACTGTATATCTAGTTGTCTCTGAACATATGTGTTTTTGTTTGTGGACCCCCACCCATGCCATGTTCCTCCTCTTGTCATATTAAAAGCAAATGGGCAATCACATCCACAGACAGACACACAGTCCCATTCACACACGCACTCGCACTGTAACTTTCCCTGGTTTCGGTTGAACATTCTTTACTGAGACACACCTGCTCGCTCACACGTCAAAAGACCTGCCTCTTGGTGTGTGTGTGTGTGTGTCTTAGGAGAGTCCCTTCTCCCTGCAGAAAGAAAAACACACACGCCCTCATCTATAGCCTCAGGGGTTGACAGCCGTGTGGATTTACTGTCTCTCCCATTCTCCCTCTCTCTCTCTCTCCCTCTTTTTCTCCCTCCTCGTCTCTTTCTCTCTCATTCTCTATCCCACTCCCTCTCTTTCCCTACTGTCTCTCTGTCTTTGAATTTAAATCAGCTTTATTAGCACCACTGCAGTGACAGCTCTGCACTGCTGAAGATAGTTGCTATGGTAACAGCAGCATGCTGTATGGGGGCCGTTGTAGTTTCAGTCTGTGCATCTCAGTAACAGTTGTCAGGGTGAAGTTTTCCACAATCACCCAGGCAACCACCAAGGCCCAGGATGAAATATCTTTGTCCTCCCTCTCTGTCCATCTGGTTCTGTCCTTCAAGGACATGTTTGAAAGGGAGAACACAAATATTGACACATACACACCGTTTAGAACAAGTACCAGGGGAGACTGGTCCCACCCTCAATACTGTAAAATTCTTGGATGGTGTGCATGTGTGCGCGTGTGTGTGTGTGTGTGTGTGCACGTACGTGTACATGTGTGTGCATACGTGAGTGCCTGATTGCACTGTTGTGCAAGTATTGCTCATATGTTGAATGACTATATTAATGTTCAAAACTATTTCCTCGCCCAGTGCCTGAGGACTTTGACAGGGCACACTGGAGGGGTTTGGTGCAGTCAGATGTCCGTCGCCACGGTGATCAGTGGCTCCACTGACCGAACACTGCGCGTCTGGAATGCTGAGAGTGGCGAGTGTGTCCACACACTGTACGGACACACATCCACTGTCCGCTGCATGCATCTCCACGGCAACCGGTAAGGCATGTGGACACACATACAGTATCTCTTTATGATCAGCTAAATTTTTGCTGCATTAATTTTCTTGACCGACCTGCCGGTATGCTCACATGCACGCGTGCACACACACACACACACACACACACACACACACACGTGCACACGCACACTTCAATTTATCTCTATTTTAATCTGCATCCAATCAAGCTGACCTGATTCAGCTGTAACCCCTCTCGCTCTCTCTCTCTTTCTCTCTCTCCGTCTCCTCCTTCTCTTTCTCTCCCCCTCTTGCCTCCCCTCCCTCCTCCTTCCTGCCCCTCCCCCAGTGTGGTGTCGGGCTCTCGGGATACGACTCTGCGGCTATGGGACGTGGTGACAGGACGCTGCGAGCATGTGCTGACTGGGCATGTGGCAGCGGTGCGCTGCGTGCAGTATGACGGGCGGCGCGTGGTCTCAGGAGGATACGACTACATGGTGAAGGTGTGGGACCCCGAGACAGAGGCGTGTCTACACACACTGCAGGGACACACCAACAGAGTGTACTCACTGCAGGTACGCACAGGTTGTCTGAGGCGCTGCGAGGCTTGAAGTGACCATTTATGGAATAGATCAGAACTGGAATCTTAAATCTGTCTGTCACCTGCAGTTTGATGGAGTGCATGTGGTGAGCGGCTCGCTGGACACGTCCATCAGAGTCTGGGACGCGGAGACAGGTAAGCAGCATACGCCGTCTGATGTTGATCTGAAATGTGCAGTAACCGACACTAAGTGGGCGTGGTATGTCCAGGTGGGTGTGTCCACACACTGACGGGCCACCAATCACTGACCAGTGGCATGGAATTGCGGGACAACATTCTAGTGTCTGGGAACGCCGACTCCACTGTTAGAGTATGGGATGTCCGGACCGGCCTGTGTCTACACACACTGCAAGGTGAGAGAAATAGAGAGAGAGGGGAAAGGAGGAGAGAAGGAGGGTTTATACCTTCATGGAGGGAAGGATGAGAAAAATACCTTTCTCTAAGAAAATTATACTGGATTGAAGGTGTGTGTGAAAAAGAGAGAGAGGGATAGTACCCTCCATTTTTTCTACTGCTTATTCAGCACTCAAAACTCTGCAGTCCTCTGGGAAAGAGAGGTAGAACGAGGGAAGTATGGTTAGCATAGAAAATGTACTGCTGAGCCTTGAAGAAAGAGAAGTACAGCCGTAGTGACTAGAGGTCAGAGGTCATGTGGTGTTTGTGTATATCTATGTGTCCCGCAGGCCCCAATAAGCACCAGTCAGCTGTGACCTGCCTTCAGTTCAGTCGAGGTTTGGTTCTGTCCAGCTCCGACGACGGGACTGTCAAACTCTGGGACCTGAAGACAGGTGCGTGGCTACGAGATGTAGTGGCCCTGCAGAGCCGAGGATCAGGTCAGGACACACACACACTCTCATTCCATTTTCACGTTTGCAAAGGCTCTAACCTGAGTCACTGCATTCACGAGTCTGCTACTCCCTCAGGTGGTGTGGTGTGGAGAATCCGAGCATCCGACACTAGACTGGTTTGTGCAGCTGGCAGCAGGAACGGCACAGAGGAGACCAAACTGTTGGTGCTGGACTTCGACCTGGACGAGAGGAAGAAGGAGACGGACTGAGTGGGATGGGCCCAGTGATGTCATCAGTCTGAGCTGGGCGGAATGATGGAACAGGACCTGGAATGTCTTGGGAAGTGTTTTTTGTCCTTTTTGTTTCTGGCTCAGTGGCACAGCTTTACGGCGTCTCTCCTGCTGGTGGTCCTGAGGATGAGCTGCATTGACTGCAGTGACCCCTGACGTCTTGTGCTTTGGCTACAGGTCACTGTTTCAAATGTAATGACCAAATTATTCAGTCAGCTTCAGACGTGTTTAGTGCGTAATGCTAACATAGCATCCTGTCACGTGTCGCATTTGAAGCAGACATTTTGGTGATATTTGTTGTTTGTCAAGCTGCTCTGTGGTTGACCCATTGTGCTGCGGAACACAGCATATATCACCAAAAACCTAATATCTGTCTTAACTTTGTGCCATTCTGTAAATCCGTGTGTCTTAAACGTGCCGATGCTTAATGTTGCATTCTAATTGTTGGCGCATTAGCCGAGATAGCATGATAATGTTCTCATTGCTGCTCAAGGTCACACGAGGCCAACAAATCTGTCATGGAGCCAGTCATGTTTGTTGATTGGTTGATACCATAATTTCCCAGTTGACCAGTGACCTCACAACCTTATGTTGGCGCCCTGACACCAGCACAGACCACTATGAATGTCACAGCATGTCAAAAGACACAAAGATGTCTACTGCACCTGTGAGTGCCAAGACGACCAAACAAAATAGACCTAGATATTTAAATGAGACAAAATAGCTGCTTTGAGGGGGAGACACCAGGAGAACTTCACATGTCTGTGGGGTCTGGAAAACAGCAAGGCGGCATTGGATGTTAATAGTCAGTGAATGTATATACACCAATGTAAGACCAGGGCGGGGTCAAACTGCAGCTGAGCCAGTGAGGAGGCAGCCCATGTTGTTTCGATTATCTAATCTAAACGTTCCAAGTCTGGAGCCATGCTGGTATCTGGGCACACGTTGCAAATCTATTTGTGAGGTTGACTCCAGTTTGTTGTCATGACAAAAAAGTCGTATTTATCTTGGAATTGCATTGAAACACGACAGATTGTGTACTGAAACCAGTGTTTGGGCAAGGACCATCAGAGTGAGTCAGCATGTCCCACCAACATTTCACTCAGAAAGCATAACGCAGGGAAACCTGCAGTGAGAATTCTCAGAGAAATCGGAGAGACTTTTCAAGCTGTTGTTGTACAGGAAACATTTGCTTTTTTTTGTGGAAAAAGAGGTCATGGGTGGCTGTCTTTCCCTTTGTTTTTTCCACTTTCGATGACGTTCCGGAGTTTTCCAGCAGGCTGTTCCTGTTCCTTCGCATTTCCCCTCATCTTATCAAATATTTAAAAAAAACATAAATAATTGAAACCTTCTCCATCACCAGTGATTAATCCGATAAGCTTTCATTGCTCGGCAACGCTTCCAGCCAGTTGGATGCCCCGCCCACCTAACCTATTGATGTAATCATGTATATGAATGTAAATACTTAGAGGATGTACATATTCAGCTTTTTATAAGGGGAAAGCGAAGGAGATGACCATGATTCCAGGCGCAGGGTGGGATGAAGGGATGAAAATGATCAATAAAGACAAGTTTTATAATAGTGTGTCTGATTTATCATCCCTGTCTTCCTTCACACCAGCAGCATTGTGGAATTGAAAGTTGGTGAAACATCAACACTTTAAGGTTCACATCCACCCACAGTGACTGAATGCAGTGACAGCAGCATCAGGATGTGACCACTGTGTGTACTCCAGCTGATGGTTGCCCCATGTGTGTACGTCAGCTGGTTGTATCCCACCACACCGGAGTCATTACCCAGCAGTCAGTCTGATTAATTCTATATGCGCTAAAGACACAAATGAATCTGTAGCTGGTCCTTCAGGATGACAAAAGTTTTCTTTTTACCATTCTGTGGCTGTCACCAGCCACATGTCTATTTTCTACGAAAAAGAAGAGAAACTGAGATCAGCTCCTGACAATACAGAGGCAACATGGCCCTGTTGGCTAGCTTGCATGGTGGACTGGTAGCCATCCTGACAGCTGCTGACAACAGCAACAGGCCGTCATAGTTTTCCTCATTTGTACTCCCAGGGCAACTTGGTATACTCACACACCTATTCCGAGCTCAGACACGCTGTGCAAACATTAAATACCGGTAGGTGTGTGTGAGGGTGCTTGTTCCACAGCTGACTCTCTGACACTGGGCCAAAAACCTGAAATTCCTGCCTCCCGGATGTCATGCTGTGAATGGGAATGTGCCAAGTGGTAAAAGTTAAAGAAACCAAATGTTACCTTCACATTGTTAAACAATGTTGTTGACCGAGAAAAAGGGAGTACCATGGTTCTCAATGTCAGGGTAATTGTCACATTTCATTAACCAAATGTAAGGATGATTTGTATGGTACTAACACTGCCAAAATGTTGAAAACCTGATCCAACACAAGAAAAACCCAAGATGGAGTAGCCGCAAGAGGACAAGAGAGGAGCAGAGGAGGATTTGAGGAGCCATTAACATGCAGCAATCTTTATTCTTTTAAAGAAATATGCTGCTTCACGTTTTCTTGAGACACACATATACACCTGCGTGTCCTGAATCTGCAATGTTAAATGTGCTTTGCATGCAGCTGAACTGCAGGCAGCATCTGAAAAACATCCCTCATCTATTACCCATGAGGCTTTGCAGTAGGTTTACAGAACAATAGTTAGTCTCCTCAGGGTAGACATACACCCACATACACACACATATACACACAGGTAATGCGGTGACGGGAGATTTGGCATTTATTCAATCTGGAAACATTCGTGTTTGTTAACACGGTTTTGTCCAACACGTGTGCATGAGTGTGTGTCTATGCGTCTGTGAGGGGGCTGATAATGTAATTGCTCTGAGCAGCAAATAAAACCGTGGCTGCCTTGTTTCATCTCACTAAAAGCTTACACTCATGCTTGCTCTCTCTCTCTCTCTCTCTCTCTCTCTCTCTCTCTTTCTCCCTCCACAACCTCTGCTTTAATAGTCAGGGATGGAGGACACAAAATAAAGAACTCTCTCAAATATGACCATGGTTATGGCTTCAGGAAGACTTCAAAACCGGAAAAAAACAGCAAAAAGGTGTCAGCATAACTGCGTCTGGCTGCTGTTGCACCAGATTGCGTGAGTGTGCTTAGTTTTTAGTTCTATGCAAGAAAACACACAGCACCTGCATTCCATTTTCACTCATTCAATTATTTCAACCTCTACTGTCATATTTTTAATATATATGTTTGATCTGTTTGTGCAATGCGTACAGAGACAGAGAGACAGACTGTGTGTGAGTGTGTGACAGTGAGCACTCTCAGGTTGAGCATACATAAGCAGTGAAAGCCGCACTGGGAGCTACAGTTTCAAAATACGTTTGTATAACAAACCCACAAGACACATTTCTATAAATATGGTGGTCGATATGGTTCCACAATCACAGATATGAAAATATCTTGAGTGTGTGAGACAGAGGGGAGATTGAGACACAGAGACAGAGACGGGGAGAGAGAGAGAGAGAACGAGAGGTAGAAATACGTTCAGGGCTGAGGGCATTTCAAGTGTGAAAATCACGTATTTAAAACTGACTTCGCTGATTTCAAGTGGCTGGTCAAGAGTGCGGCATATCTGGCGCCATCCTGCGGCTGAGCTCTAGAATGGCACTCTACCGTCGCTCCTCTCAATACTCGCTGACATTTTACTGTCGAGGCAAACAAATGGCACCGGGTCATTAGGTTTAAAAACGTTTATTCAACGTGCGGTAACAAAATCAGACGCGAAATAAGCAAAGAGCTCGTTTACTGGCCACGAGCAGTGATAACATCTGCTTCAACAATACAAAACATATAAAATCATCTCCTCCTCCAAGCCCGGTCTCCCCACATAGCACCAATACAATCTGGATCACCTGATGGTGCGGTACATCATGAAATCCACCGTAGTGCATCGTGGGAACTTGCTGATGGAGCTCTCTTCCACAGGTGTGTATACTTTGATTTGCCGCATGTGTGTGTCTCGGCCGTTCTGATGATTGGCCAACACAGCAATCTGGATCATAAAGGTGCGAATAGGTTTGCTGGCCTGTTGGGAGAGAGAAGGTGCCTTGCTCAACGGTAATGCCCTGCAAACGTCACCATGCTGGGGAGGAGACATTATATAGTGCTGCTTACATGATCGAGCAGAGAGATGTGAATCCAGCCGCTGGGCTCCACCATTTCCAACTGCTGCACAGAGAAGAGGAGATAGAAGGCTGAGGATGATGAGGAAGACAAGGAGGGAGCTGATGTTAATTGGATGTCTGGCTGTGGCCTCGTGCTCTCACCCTGATCTCCAGCAGGTTGTGGAAGTTGTTGCCCACACGGACAGAGATCTTGCTGGGCGTATAGCTCTCGTCAGACTTGTAGTCAGCGTAGATGCACAGCATCTTCACAGTTGTCTTCCTTCTGGAAGCCACCAACCAGAAATGCAAATATAATAACAAAACCTTGCTTTGCCTGAAGCTTCTGTGTTACCTGAACTGTATGTTGACCAGGTGAGGCTGTGACCCGTCTGATTGCCAGTAGGTCTCCAGATTATCGTCCCTCAGTTGATCCACGCCAAAGCCTGCGGAAAGGTGTGTGTCAGGACAAGTTCAGCTTGATTCAGGTCTGCATACACTCCAACTGAGAGGACCACCAAAGTGGACTCACATATGTCAATTCAATTTGTCTTTGTTGGAAATAATGGAATAATTTTCCACTTTTCTTGCACAATAAGGGTGCATTGTTCAGTAATTCACACACAAACAGATTAAAATGAATGAAATCTATAAGCAACTTAAATTAACAATTGTGATGCAAAGTATAGTATGGGATTGAAAGTATAGGCCCCCGTGAGGCTTGTCTGAGCACGCACAAAACCTGGAACTGTACGGGTCTGTGTGTGTGCTGCTCACCAGGTTTACAGGAGGACAGGGACCACACAGCCTGGGAACCAATCTCACGAACAGTCCCGGTTCGCTCCAGCTGCTTAGGGTCTGCACCGGGGGGTGTTTTGCTTGGAGTTGCCATCATCTGAAGAATCAAGAAATGGCAGGATAGTTTTAGCATTATCTGGAATGAAGAGCTGATGATTGAATATTTACACAAGTACCACAATATTTACATGACGACAAACGGTCATAAGCTGCTGATGTTATGGACACAACGTACATGTTCTCTGTAAATGAACTTTGCAACACATATGTTTGCAAAGGTCGACCTGTTTTTCAGGGAATCTACAGTCATCCAAAACAGATAATAATCCTAACGATTACTTGCAGAAACTGAACGTTTTAAATTGGGCTGTCTCAATCAAAACAACAAACAAAGAACTATATTGGAAAGTAGCAGGTATGTGGGTGCAGTGGATATTAAAGTTGCTGTTGTTACTAGATAGTGGAAGTCAGCTTTGAAGAGTGGACGTTATTCCCAGCTTCAATCGACTTAACGCAGTTTTGGGACGCCTAACAGACAGCGGTTGGCTAACATAGCAACGTGATTTAATGCCTTTAAGATGTATCTAAAGACAAAACACGAATCGTACCTACAAGGAGGATCTACAGATGTCGCCAGATTCTCAGATCAACGCATTTGTCGTGAAGTTATTCGACATATAAGCGTATTAAACCTATTTGTTTTTAGCCACTTCGAATCTCCCACTCCTCCCGACTCGTGTCGCGGTAGATATGACGTCACGCTCCAGGCCCGACCCTGTCGCGTGCCGACTGCGCAGCTCCCGCCATCTTTTCAGCCGGCGTCCGGCGGAGGAACACGTTGCGTGAAAAATACAACTTTGACTGAGTGTCATCCTTTGCCGAACGCCGTTTTTGTACCAGTTTGACCGACCACGTGGGACAGGGGTGAGTTGTCTATACATTTACCCGTTCTTACGATTATGTGTCGGGGAGAGCTGTAGTTATTTATTCGTCCACTTACATCTGCTAGAAGTGCGGGGCCTCCGCCAGGCTAGGCTAATGATGCTAATTGGTGGCTAACAGTTAGCACTGTCTAACGATCTTCTTTATGTAGAAATTATTAATCGTCATCTACTTAACGTGTTTTTGGTTAATCGAAACATCTCGGCCCTCCCGACAAAATAATTTCCCTACTTTCATACTCTGACAGGCTGGTAATATTCGCTCCCGTTATCCTGACCAAACCTTTGCACATGCTCTTCAGATTCAATCTAATTGATAGCAAATGTTATAGAAATAGATTGCCTACGGCGACTTGGGGGTAAAATGACACACACTGTAATTGCCTGTTAAAATTCGGCAGACGTTTGATTGGCGAGCCAGCTATTTAAGTAGAGAGAAATGCAGTCTGACGCTGAGCGGCGCCGCCCGACGGCGGCCCGATCTGGGCAGAGTGTTGTGAGGGAAAAAAACGACAACGAGCTGTTTGAATCAGGCGTTGATTTCGGAGAGGCGCTCGCACTGACTAACGGCATGTGAGAGTGAAAGGCCGCGCGTTGCGCAGCATGGCGCGGTAACGGTCCCGGTTTGACCCTTCTCTCTCTTTCTCTCTCGCTCTACTCGCCTGGCGTCGAGTTCAGCTGCGGACTCGCCACGTTATACTCCTCACTAGACTTTCAAGGATTTGGAATCCAAATCGGGCTTTGCCGCCTTTGATAAGTGACACGGAGCAATAGTCTTGGTTTTGTAATGGTCAGTGATAAGTGACACGGAGCAATAGTCTTCGTTTTGTAATGGTCAGTCATAGTTGACATTATTTTCTCGATCTCATAATAGCAGTCAACTCAGTTCTAGCATCATGTTTGGGCTTGCGCAGGTTTGCCCGTCCTGAAGATACTGTCATGCTGTAAAACCTTACAACAGTTGACTTTTTACCTGCCTGCTTTATTTTGGCCTTGATCTTTATCTGACTTTTCTTTGGAAATGCCTGTCACCAAACCATTCATGCATTGTAGTAATTGCCAATATAAGTGTAACTACTCAACAGAGATGGCAAAGATCGATACATATTCTGTTGGAGTTGCTGTGCTGCCAAATCAGGATGTCTCTTTGCACTCCTCAAATACGTCATCTCAGGAGTGTGTGACGCGATTACACCTGCGCTCATCTCATTCCTTGCATTTACCAGGTCTGTAGGCCCTTGTGCCTGTCATTAACGTCCTCCATCATGGCGGACAAAAACACCAGAATTGCTATCGTCAATCATGACAAATGCAAACCCAAGAAATGTCGTCAGGAGTGCAAGAAGAGCTGCCCAGTGGTCCGTATGGGTGAGTAAGGGGCGAAATAGGAGAGGGAGGGGGGCTTCATCAGTGAGCACCAAATCTTTTTTCTGTGTAATTCACCCCTACATCTCTGTCTGTACTGTAGGGAAACTGTGTATTGAGGTTACACCACAGAGCAAAATAGCCTGGATCTCGGAGTCACTGTGCATAGGCTGTGGCATCTGTGTGAAGGTGAGCATGACAGTCAGACACTCTGTTCGGTGTGGAAAACAAAATCAGAATGTCTTCATCTCTGTTGTTGTCTCTGTATATTTCAAGAAATGTCCCTTTGGTGCATTGTCGATTGTCAATCTGCCGAGTAACCTGGAGAAGGAGACCACACACCGATACTGCGCAAACTCCTTCAAACTGCACCGGTATGTGTGTGCCAGGCACTCTTGAGCAGCGATTCGTGGAGCGTTTTTTGCATCTGAGCTTTGCTGTGCTTGGGTTGCAGGTTGCCTATTCCAAGGCCAGGCGAGGTGCTCGGGCTGGTGGGGACCAACGGTATTGGGAAGTCTACAGCCCTCAAGATCCTGGCAGGAAAACAGAAACCCAACCTGGGCAAGTATGATGTAAGTGATCGTCGGGTCTCCTGTGTGTTTTTGTGTGTCCAAATAAAGTGTGAACGTCACTACAAGAATCTGCCGCTCCGTGTGTGAGCTGCCGTTGTTGCAATCATTCAACGGAACCAAGGTTACATGAAATGACCGTTGTTGTTCGGTGGAATTCCGGTACAGGGAATTGACTTGCTAATTTATACTCAAACAGCGTCAACCACTTTTTACCATCCACCAAAGGTCACTTGCGATCTTGTGCATCTAGTTTTGCACAGTTAATTACAGCTCGGGTGGGGCCAAGCTGCCACCATGACAATGGCACAATGCATGAGTCATTATGTGTTTATCTCACCCTCCTTGCCTGTGTCTGACGTGAATGTTCTCTGTGTGCCGGGCCATTTTTTGCCCAGAATCCTCCAGACTGGCAGGACATTTTGACATACTTCAGGGGCTCAGAGCTGCAAAACTACTTCACCAAAATCCTGGAGGACGACCTGCGGGCCATTGTCAAGCCGCAGTACGTCGATCAGATCCCAAAGACAGTGAAGGTGAGAGTCGGCTTTCAGCAGGATCACAGCACATTGGGATAGTTGGGATGCTGAGAAACGCGTGTATGGCGGAAAACCTGGATTGGAGGAGTTGCTTGTGTAGAAGCTTGGTGCTCAAATGAATGTCACAGTCCTGTCATGGCTGTAATCGCCATCTCTGCCTGTAGGGGTCAGTAGGGTCCATCCTGAGCAGGAAAGATGACACAGATTCGCAGGACTTGGTCTGTCAACAGCTTGGTAAGACTCGGCTACAAGTCTGTTTTTAAGCTCATCCACAAAACATCACAGAATCACACAAAAACATCACATCATTTTAACACTTGCAATGCCCTTGAGCTATACACCAAGAATAAGTGTCAGCCTCGAGCATAGAAAGATTTAGTTTTGTTTAAGATATTGTTGCCCTCTATCGGCCAGATCTGAGCCACCTGCGGGAGAGGAACGTGGAGGATCTCTCTGGTGGAGAGCTGCAGAGGTTTGCCTGCGCCGTGGTGTGCATACAGCGGGCTGACATGTAAGGAGACAGTGAGCTGTGCACTATGTTATCCACACTCTCTTCCGTCCGGACTGTCATTCATTTTTGCCCTTTTTATCTTCTTCCCAGTTTTATGTTTGACGAGCCATCAAGTTATCTGGATGTGAAACAGCGGTTGAAGGCCGCCATCACCATCCGATCCCTCATTACCCCCGACAGGTGACGCCTCCACTCTGCTTCCTAAACGGTCAAGTCATCCGTTACACGTCAAATGACCTGTTGTGCCGATGTGTGTTAGGTATATTATCGTGGTGGAGCATGACCTGAGTGTGCTGGACTACCTGTCAGACTTTATCTGTTGTCTGTACGGCGTGCCAAGTGCGTACGGCGTAGTCACCATGCCCTTCAGCGTCCGAGAAGGTTGGCTTTGTTCTCACTCGCCCATACACGCAGACACACCCAAACGCAGACCTCTAACCTCTCACATTCTGACCATCTCGGCAGGCATCAACATCTTCCTGGATGGCTACGTTCCCACTGAGAACCTGCGGTTTCGCGAGACCTCGCTTGTGTTCAAGGTGGCCGAGACGGCTAATGAGGAGGAAGTGAAGCGGCTCAGGCACTACCAGGTGTGATGGTGGAGGGACCTCATTTCATGCCCAAAGCTGGTCTGTGGTGTTGGATTACCTGGGACCACCAACTCATGTTTATCTGTTTTGTTTTGATTTGTTTTTTTTCAGTATCCTGACATGAAGAAGACAATGGGGGAGTTTATTCTAGAGATCAAAGGCGGAGAATTCACTGACTCAGAAATCATGGTGATGCTGGGAGAGAACGGTACGGTGTGTGTGTGCGTGCACACCCATGTGCACCTATGCTTATTTTTTGTCACATGCAGACTGGATCCAATACTGTACGTTGACCTGGTGTGTGCATCTTTCCTCAGGCACGGGGAAGACGACCTTCATCAGGATGCTTGCTGGCGGTCTGAAACCTGATGGGGGAGGTGAGGGAGCCTCTGCTCAGCCACTCCCTCATTGCTATCTCCGTTGTTCTCATCTGTGTCTCGCTATGTGTCTCTTAGGTGATGTTCCCATCCTAAATGTGAGCTACAAGCCACAGACCATCAGCCCTAAGTTTAAGGTGTGCTCCTTATCTCTCAACTTAAACTTGACTCCCCTCTCAGCCTGAACATCTATCACTGTTCAGGCTGAGATCTTAGACAAGTTGATGGACAGTGTCCAACCTTACTGATGCGTGTCCCTCCTCTGCAGGGCAGCGTGAGAGCTCTGCTGCATGAGAAGATCAGAGACGCTTACACTCATCCCCAGTTCATCACCGATGTCATGAAGCCCATGCAGATGGAAAGCATCATTGATCAGGATGTAAGAACACACAACAACACACACACACACACACACACACACACGGACTGTCTTCATGATGGGAATGTGTAACTCTGTAGTTTCCCAACTCTGCCTCTTCCTTTGTTGGCAGAAGTTCAATTTGTGTCTTGTGTGTTGTGACTTTTATTCCCTCTGTTACTTTGTGGCCTGGTCAGTGATGCCAACTCTATTCACTCTCACTAAAAGGTGGTGTGTAACTCACTCTGTGCCCCTCTCAGGTGCAAAACCTCTCTGGTGGTGAGCTGCAGAGAGTGGCACTCACTCTGTGTCTGGGCAAACCAGCTGACGTGTACTTGATCGACGAGCCCTCGGCCTACCTGGACTCAGAGCAGAGGTTGATGGCTGCCAGGGTCATCAAAAGGTCAGCCAGACTGGCATGCAATCCGAAGCCTACGACCTAGCATCCCTCCATCACTCTGACGTACGCCCTCCTGTCCGCAGGTATATCCTCCATGCCAAAAAGACGGCGTTTGTGGTGGAGCACGACTTCATAATGGCAACGTATCTGGCTGACAGAGTGATTGTGTTTGACGGTTTGCCGTCAAAAAAGACGTCAGCAAACACGTGAGGACGCACGAGTAACTTTCTCTCTCACTCTTCGGCTCTCTGCCTCAGAATGTAAGATTACCTTGCTCTCTCCTGCCCCAACCCACAGTCCCCAGGGCCTGTTGGCGGGAATGAATAGGTTCTTGTCCCTGCTGGAGATCACATTTAGGCGAGACCCAAACAACTTCAGGCCCAGAATCAACAAACTTAATTCCATTAAGGTACCGGCATTATGTAGAAAGGCACTTTTGCCCGGTTGTGCTCTCATTTTGGCACCAGACTGACGTGATCTTGCCCTTCCCCCCCTGCAGGACACGGAGCAGAAGAAGAGTGGCAACTATTTCTTCCTGGATGACTAGGAAGGAACTTCTTGCGTGACCAACCGTAACGTCCTGCAACGTCTGTGGGACGGGGCAAGATGGGCAGATTTGCCACCCGGGAGCATCCAGGAAGCCTTCATACATATGAGCGTTGCCAAGCCTTCGCTCGAAGCAATGACCAGAAACCCAAATGATTTAAGCAAAAGAAATTTTGAAGGGCCTGTCAGCGGCCTTGTCCGACCCAAGCGCACACGGTCTGCTACGTCCATCCATCGCCAAGGTCAGCCCACACTGGGAGGTCAGGGGTCGTTGAGACGCCTCTCACTGTACATCACTCACTTTTAAGCGTGTTGCAGAATTTATTTTAAGTGTAAATATATATAGGATGCCGAGTGTAGATTGATGTGTGAAAACATTTCAGCATGAGGTGAGAACACAATCAATTGTGAGGGTGCAGAGGGCGTCCGACCGATCCCTGAGCGGCCCAGTGTGCCAGGCTGAGACGAGGCAGGACGAGGGACGGCAGCACTTGTAACCACAGTACACAATAAACTGAAGCTACCTGATCCCAGAAACGTTTGCCTCTCCTTTCCCAGCATCCAGACAGTCTATGAGCACTGCGCAGCCGCCACTTTCGTGTTCTTGGGGGACGCGATGGAAATGAGAATAAGAAGCAATCTATGAATATTACAGACTGAAGCAATACAATGAGGCACCATTAGGACAGTGCAAAAATTCTGAACGAAGCCTGAACACCATCAAATAGTGATTGTTTTACTTGGATAACCAGGGAATTTTCCCTCAGCCTGATCATGCTGACCTTTACAATGAAAAACCTTGAGTCACTTTGAGTGTTTACACACCCTAATAAGGGTTATTACACACACATTACATTTGCTTATATCTTTTTGCCTGCCCTTGTAATGACTGAGACTGATGCAACTGCAGCTTTGGGCAACAATAGAGCAAAACCCTCCTTTCATTCCATATTTATAGGACAGCAGAGGGTACCAGTGTATTATATACAATTATGTTTACATATTTTCATCCCACATTGAAAAATGTAAATCTTAAAAACAACTCTGCTGTAGCAACGCTTGATGACTGGACACCCCAAAAGGCAGTGACTGTCAACCACCTACAATAAGTGCTACCTGCACTACACTGTCAGTGAGTCAGAGGAGAAGTGGGTAAAGGAAAAAACATTAAGTTGCCGACTAGGAATTTGGAGCACTGAAAACACTTTGTGGTGACCAAACATCCTAACTGACCAACGACGGGTTAAAATGGAGTTGTAGACACAAAGGGATGCTCACACATTAAATCGGTGGATATGCGTCTCCAGCCGGCGAGTAGCAGAAATTAAAGTGTGAGTATACACGAGGAGGAACAGTCATAAATCACTGACAAGTAAATGAGATGACATAAGGGGTTCAGAATCCAAAAATTGTTACAATCATCTTCCTCATCATGGAGGTTCGAAGGAAGAGGCTGACCTGCTTAGAGGGAGAGTCTGGACAAGAGAGCAGTGTATGTGTGTGTGTGTGAGTGAGTGAGTGTATGGTATTAGGTCAGATTGCTGACTCACCAGGATCAACTGAAAGCTGAACCCTAGTCAGTAATCTACTCCCCTACACACACTCACTCACTCACACACACGTTTCTATCTCTGTCCCACCCTTCTCTCTCCCCCACTTTGCATTTCTCCCCCTTTTTGTGTCTCTGCTCATGTTTTCTGAACCATGAAACCTCATTAAATAATGCTAATAAATAGAAAGCCATAGTTCATCATGTAATATATCTGGATTGCACTGGGATATTTAGATTTTTAAATTCAAA
Source organism: Carapus acus (assembly GCA_900312935.1). Lineage (NCBI taxonomy): Eukaryota > Metazoa > Chordata > Actinopteri > Ophidiiformes > Carapidae > Carapus > Carapus acus. The sequence continues at coordinate 36,243 of OMPJ01021431.1, forward strand.
TGACCTCTCTGGAATTTGTTTGGATGCATTCGATAACATAGAATAACTTCATTGGCTGATTGGTTTTGCGTGTGTCCATGTGTGCACTGGGTGCAGCAGGCAGCGCACCCTGTGGGTGAAAGTGAGACTTACATTTCAGCGTCTCATCCTCCTTTAATCCTTTTATCTGTGTCAGGGAGACTGAGACTCCCAGACCTCTGTCCCCTCTCCTGTCCGGCTCCGTCTCTCTCTCCCCCTCTCCCCCTCTCTCTCTCTCTCTTCCTGGTGTCTTTGCTTCTTCCACCAATTTTCAAACTTCCCTGGAGACTTCAAGGAGTGGGAGGTTGTCTCCATGGCCATGACTTTGCTTCACATTGTGTAATCCAAGGGTGACAGATTATCGGGTGAGTGTCACAACACACAGCTGTACATACATACATACATACACATATTCTTAAGAGAGTGATTGACGATGAAAGCCAGAGCAACGATGACAGCAACTCATCTTTCCAAACAGGAAATGGCAAAGGTCGCCCCTTTTCACCCCGTGTCCAGCCCGATGTTTCAGGCTGGTGGGGAAGACATGGATGAGGCAGAGTCTGATGGCCTGAGCGACATGGAAAGGTGGGTCCTCAGAAACCTTTGAAGAGATTTTATGTTGGTTATGGAGGTGTTCATGGCCACTGAGAGGTTTCTAGGAGGTCTCCTTCTGCTAGTGATTAGGAGGTCCAAGGCTATTTCCTAAGATGTTGTATGCCCATGCCAAGGGTCTGGATCATACGAAGGCCCTGGATGTGGAATGGTTGTCATAGGAGTCAAAGTTGTCTCTGGGGGCCTTGTGATCTATGGTGACTTAAGGAGACTTTGGAGGCACTTATGACGTGAGGGACCTGTAGATCAGGTCCAGAGGCGTCTCACCTTATGAACATTTTGAGGGTCTGATTAGGTTGACTTCAGGCTGATATGGAGGTTTTCTCAAAGGCTCTACATCTACAATTTCTGTTGGACTCATGGAAATTTATTTGAACGATGCTCCAGTGAATAACCAAGACGCCCTCTAATCTGATTGGTCAATGCTTGACACTCTGCATGTGTTTTCAGAGCCTTGCCGAAAGTGGCAGCAGGAGCCAACAGCAACAACAACAACAACAACGAGGATGACGAGTGAGACGCACACACATGCGCTAATGCACGCGCGTTCACTTAGGAAAGGTGTGTGATGAGTTTCATGTTGTCTCTCAGGGAGAAGGAGAGGAAGAAAAAGGAGAAGAAGGAAAAGAGGGAGAAGAAGGAGTGAGTCTTTCTGTCTGCCTGAAGGTTCCAGGAAGTCAGTGAGGACAAAAAGACATGTGATGTCTGTTTGTCTGGACCTGCTACTCTGAAGTTGTTCTGGTTGCCTTGATTGATTTGCCAATTTCCTGACAGGAAGGAGAAGCAGGAAAAGAGGGAGCGGAAGGAGAAGAGACGGAAGGAGAAGGAGGAGAAAAAGAAGGAGAAAGAGGAGAAGGAGAAGCAGAAGGAGAAAGAGAAAGAGAAGGAGAAGGAGAAGGAGAAGGAGAAAGAGAAGGCCAAGGAGGAGGCGTAGGTTTGGCTTTCTGATGCTGACGTTATGATATTGATGAGCTCTGACATCACTGTCTGATCAATTCCTCTGATCAGTCCAAAGGAGATCACAGTGATTGACCCTGCAGGAAACACCTATTATCACTGGCTGTTCATCATCACTCTGCCCGTCATGTACAATTGGACGGTCATCATCGCCAGGTATACATACACACACAAACTCACACACAAGGTTGTGACGCACACAACTACCGTATTTGAGTATTTTCGCTATGATTGGTGGGTGCGGGTGTGTCCCAGGGCATGTTTTGAGGAGCTGCAGACCGACTACCTATACCTCTGGTTCTTTCTGGACTTCCTCTCTGATGCCATCTATGTGGCCGACATGGTCTTCAGGACACGGACAGGTTTGTAATCTCCTGTAATCCACACAGGGACAGACAGCTGCTGTTCAATGGTTAATCCTTTGGACTGCCGTTCACCTGTAGATTTGAGAACTGTTGGGTCACATGCACATCTGCTGCTATGTTGTAGACACCCACCTCCCCCCCACACACACACTGAGCATGTGTATGTGTGTGTGTGACAGTCCTCCTCTGCCCCATGTACAGTATTAATGCAACATCTTTATCTTTGTTCTTGGCTCTGATATTCAGGGTACCTGGAGCAGGGTCTGCTGGTGAAGGACGAGCAGAAACTGCGCGAACGATACATGAGTAGCTTTCAGTTTAGGCTGGACTTGGCTTCCATTGTGCCAACTGACATCTTCTACGTGGTGTTAGGCCTGACCTTTCCGGAGATCCGCCTCAATAGACTTTTCAGGTTCAACAGGTATAACTGCAAATCACTAAGTGTCAGCTCAGAATGATCCAATACCCAGTACTGTTCCTGCAAAAAGAATCGTCATATGCACCGAGGCTTGCTGTGTCCTTCGTGTTGGTTCTCCATCATCTCGTTTCTACCCCAGGATGATGGAGTTCTTCCAGCGGACAGAGACCAGAACCAACTACCCCAACATGCTGCGCATTTCCAACCTTGTCATGTACATCGTGATCATCATCCACTGGAACGCCTGCCTCTACTATTCCTTTTCCAAAGCTGTTGGTGCGTGTGTGCATGCTATTGTCATATTTGTCAGCTGGGCAGTCCCTAAACCCTCTGGCATATTTTCCATCCCTTTTTCCAGGTTTTGGCTCGGACAGGTTTGTCTATCCCGACCCTGCTGACCCAGAGTTTGGTCGCCTTGTGAGGAAGTACGCCTACAGCATGTACTGGTCAACGCTGACCCTCACCACCATTGGAGAGACGCCTCCACCTGTGGAGAACTCTGAGTACCTGTTTGTCGTCACTGACTTCTTGGTGAGTCAGGCTTACAAACCCGGCCTACCGTTGCCACAGAATTCACTGTTTGGTTGAGCATGCTTGCTGCTGATCTTCACGTCTTGCTTGGTGTTTGTTAATGTCGTGAATTGTGTTGGACTGCTCCCCAGGTTGGAGTGCTGATCTTCGCTACCATTGTTGGTAACGTGGGCTCTATGATCACCAACATGAACGCTGCCCGAGCAAGCTTCCAGGCTCGCATTGACGCCATCAAGCAGTACATGGCCTTCCGAAAGGTGAACAAATGAGTAAGGCTGGTGTTACCGCCTGGACTGTCCCGGACGTGATGGATTTTGACAAATTCCCATTTCAGATTTTTGCGGTATCCATCCGCTGTTGGTTTACATGCTTGGGCTAAACAGATGTACAGAGTTGTGCCCTAATAGATCTTAGGCCACCTCAATCAAAGCCACCTGTCTGATCATCCTGTAGGTGACAAAGGATCTGGAGAAGCGAGTGATCAAGTGGTTTGACTTTCTGTGGACAAATAAGAAATCAGTGGATGAGAGAGAGGTCCTAAAGTTCTTGCCCGATAAACTGAGGGCAGAAGTTGCCATCAATGTCCACCTTGACACCCTGAAGAAGGTTTGAGGCCAATATTAGCACAGTCTCAGCATTGATAGCCAGCATGCACAACAGACATTGCTGTCCTTCCCTCTGGTTTGCTGGTGATGGATTCCCTGCTCTCCTTCTCCTTTTTGGGCCCGGCTGCAGGTTCGGATCTTTGCTGACTGTGAGGCTGGGCTGCTGGTGGAGCTGGTGCTGAAATTGCAGCCTCAGGTCTACAGTCCAGGCGACTACATTTGCAGGAAGGGAGATATTGGCCGTGAAATGTACATCATCAAAGAAGGCAAGCTCGCGGTGGTGGCAGACGATGGCATCAAACAGTTTGTAGTCCTCAGCGAAGGCAGCTACTTTGGCGAGATTAGCATCTTGGCAATCAAAGGTGAGTCGGAGTACATCGGTTTGTGACAAGGAACTCTCTTTGCTAAACCTGACCACGAGAATCTGTGTCGCTGAGTGGCTTTATTCTGTCCGACAGGTAGTAAAGCAGGAAACAGAAGGACGGCAAACATCAGGAGCATTGGTTACTCGGACCTCTTCTGCCTTTCCAAAGATGATCTCATGGAGGCGCTCACAGAGTATCCAGATGCCAAGGCCTTGCTGGAGGAGAAGGGACGACAAATTCTGATGAAGGATGGGCTGCTGGACTTGGAGGTATAGTGATGGGAGGAAACTGTTCACCTCTTTGCTTCCCATGCTGAGTTAGTAGATGTTCACGTCCCATCTCCTGGTATTAGATCGCTGCACAGGGTCCCGACCCAAAAGAGATTGAGGAGAAGGTGGACCGGATGACAACAATGCTGGACACCCTGCAGGTGCGCTATGCGCGTTTGATGGCCGAGCAGGAAGCCACACAGAGCAAACTGAAGAACAGAGTGGCCAAGCTGGAAAAGAGGGTGATCCCGCCCCCAGAAGACGCTGCGCCCCCATTCACACCGGAGAGAGGAGAGGGCAAATGAGGAGTGAGTCCATCTCCATGAGAAACAGAAACATCTGTAAGACGAGCTGCTCAAAGTGTGAGCAGGGGAGCAGCATTTTCAGGGTGCTGAAGCACCAAGATGATCCAAGACTTGCAACTCCACAGGTGTGGAAAGACTTTGTGCTCGGATTCCTTTCAAGCCTCATTGAGCCAATCCCATTACAGTTAGTGCACAGCATAGCTTTGTCTGCTATAGGCGCTATAATTATGCGACTTTTGAGTTGAAACTACTCTTGTGTACTTCCGCCAGTACCTCTATTACAGCAGTACAGTACACTTTAACCACAGCACAAGTAAATTTTTTGCTGCAGTAGCACAGTACTAACCTAAATATTATGTACATATCATGTACTCACAGAATCTCAGTGAGATTAAAACTGTTACTCCAATTTCTGCTATTTAAAATTATTGAATCTCCATAGTTACTGTAATAATCATCCTCAGGGCAACTGCTACTCAGATCAGCTGCCTACTGGAACTTGGCAGACACTGTGAAATAAAAGATTTTTGATAAACTTCTTTATTTTACAAGGAATTTGTTGTTTATAGTTCATTTTCAATTTGAAATAGCATGGCTTTGTCAACCAGATAATGACGGGAATTAATCAAATTAAGTGTGAATGTTCTCATGTCTCCAAACATAGAAACTGATTCGATTTACTTGTATATTGTGTTTTTATGTGCATGTGGGATTTCTCTCACATCTATTTGCTCAATTAATTGACAGTACAGCTTACTGAGGATACCATCTGCGACATACCTTCTCCTTAAACATTCAATAAAAAACATTTTATTTGCAGCAGCCAAATGGCTGCTGTCAAGAGGGGAGACACGCTGGTGTGAAAGTCAGATACTTTGAATAACGCGTATGCTGTTTATGAATGACACATCTCTGCAGGTTGTGTGACACGTCGCGCTGGCTGTGTTTCGCCGTGGGCGATGGAACTTGTAGTTTTAATCTGTCACCTTCACCGCGCACTCTCCCATCAGTTTCGGGTAGACACTACAACTACCATCATGCAATACGTTAGGTTTGCGCATGTCAATTACTCCGAAGAGCCAAGCGCCCAGGACTGCAGAGGTGTGTGTTCGGGAATTCTTTATTCATGATCTGTTCTCCTTTAAATGTGCCTGTTCACACACGCACGACAGCGTGTTTCATACTCGCCACGTCTCGCGATGTGTTGGTTTGTGTTTGTGCGTGTTTGCGTACCCTTATGCTCGCGTGTGAATGAGTGTGTGTACTTCAGCCAGTTTCACAGTATACTTGTAAGTGAGATTGCCTAGCATAACTGGCTTATCAAGTGCAGTTGGGTATGAAAGGCCAAGTTCGAAACGATGCTAAAGTGCGAAACAGAACTACTCCTGTAAATAATAACAGTTATTAAAGCAGTTATCAAGTGCAGGGGCCGCTGTGACGTTGCACAGCAGGAGATGAGTCATTGAAACAGCGGTGCTTCCACAATGATGAAGCAGCAATACATGAACATGCGTACACACTCACGCACAACCCAATCTGTGCTGATTTAAACATTTACAGAAGATGTTTCCTGAATTAACCTCTTTGATTCAGGGCTTTGATGTAACATCCACTCCGTCTGGAGGTTGAGAGGCAATCCCCATGGAGCGAGCATGGCGTCATCAGGGCAGGGGGCGTGGCCGTGGCCAGGCCGTGCCCGCTGAGAGGTCACGACCTCTGCAGCAGGGAAGAGGGAGACCAGGAGCTGCTGTCCCTGGGGATGTTGGCGGAGAAAGAAGACAGCGTAGCTCTGTCACCGCACCACCACCAGATCAAGGTGTGTGTGTGTGTGTCTCTTCACTTTGCGTGCCAATGCACACCTGTGAATGCATATGTTAGCTTTGAACTCTGATTGTGGTTGACAGGCGTGTCTGTACAGTCCAAGTTTGAGGAGATCAGGAAGTCCAACCAGGTCGCTGCACAGCGATTGGTCGATAGCCATTACAGCTCCTCCTCTGATGATGAAGATGACAATGAAGATGTAGCGGAATTAAAAGATGGAAAGGCAGGGAAGATTCTAGAATCGACGTTCACTACTTACACCAACCAAACAGGTGAGTTGATTGTTCCCATGGCAACAGCGTGGTTGATGATGCGCCCCTCAGTTGAAGCACCTCATGGCTTTGCCCCCAGGTGGTGATCTGAGCGGCCTGGTAAAAACAGGTCAGTACCTCAGCAATGCCTTTCAGTCCGGAGCGCTCACCTGCCTGATCTGTATCGCCTCTGTGAAAAGGACACAACCAGTGAGAGACATGCACACACACACACTCTCTCTATGTCTCTCTCTCCCTCTCTCTGTCTCTCTCTCTCTTTCTCTCTCTCCCTCTCTCTCTCTTTCCCTCTCTTACACACACACACCCCACCTCACCATATCCTATGGCATGCAAATAATCTGTCTTACGCTTTCTTCTGCCCCATTTACTCCCTTGTCCTTCTCTCTATCTCTGTCTATGTTTTGTTCTGTCTCTCTTTCTCTCTCGCTCACTTCCTTACTACGCCTGCCTGTGCCTCACCTCAGGTGTGGAGTTGCGCGGTTTGTTTCTCGCTGTTCCACCTCCCTTGTATCCAGAAATGGGCGAGGGATTCAGTCTTTCTTGTCTCATCAGTCACTGATGAAGACTTCGGTCAGAGGCAGCACCCTTGGCCATGGTGAGTCAAGAAGAGGTGTCCGGCGTTGTACTGACACTAAGGATGCGATTGAGCATTTTCAAATATTTTCTTTGCAGTCCAAAGTGCCGTGCTGAATACCCCCCCAGTGCCACCCCCAACAGGTAGGTCTCCTGTGCAGGTGTATCACATTTCAACCTACACCTCCAACCTGCCTTTTGCCACTGTGCTACTTATTTTTGAACTGTCATATACATACAGGTTTGCATTCAGACCTCTGTCGTCTGACTGCACCTTTGGTGCTTGTGATGTGTTCAGGTACACGTGTTACTGTGGGAAACTTCAGGATCCCCCACCTGACCCCTGGTTGGTTCCTCACTCCTGTGGCTCTGTATGTCAGAAGGAACTCAAACCGGCATGTGGACACACCTGCCTCTTGCTCTGTCATCCCGGTATACGCGCGACACGAAAACATGAAGACGATTGCTAATTTTTCATCAACACAAATTCAAAGGCCACAACCTCATATGAGTATGTTTGTGTGAGTGTGCAGGTCCATGTCCCCCCTGTCCAAAGATGGTGTCAGTCACCTGTTTGTGCAGCAAAGCTAAGCCTCTGCCGCGGCGCTGCAGCAACAAGGTACAGTCTTGCATTCTAATCATGACTTTGAGCTCAGACTGTTTTTTGTTTA